>JADRCD010190213.1:0-16956 GCA_019843815.1 Montemys delectorum
CCTAGACTGTCCCCCTCTCTCACAGTGTCAGCAGATACCACAGTGGAAGCACATAGGAAATCAGTCCTCAGTTGTTGCAGCCAGCACAACCACGTGAGACATAACCACAGATGTCTGACCTAGTAGAGTTGTTGTGTCTTGACCAGATCCTCGTGTCACCTCCTTGCAGTCTCTTGATTTATCATGGAATAGCCCAAACGTATTGAAAACAGAATTAACACAGCCAACTGCAAAGGAGGCAGGGGCAGGATTGTATGAGCAACGGACAAAGAGACAATAAGACAAAACAGGAGGAGATGAAAGGCAGGAAAGGCTGGCAGATTGCTTGTGGAGGGCCACAGATAGGAGAAAGACAGAGAGCTGGGCTGTTAGAAAAAAGAGACAGACAGTTCAACCCTAGTTTGAAAATGAGTAGAGATTATGCAATTTGGGAACTTTACCTGGAATATGCTTCATCAAAGTACATTCATGGAGCATCAGGCCCATTTTTATGTTTTTTTTTTTTTCTTTGCATTGGTGCCTTTTAAAGCAACAGTTGCTTAGAAAGCTGTGTGAAGTTCAGAAGAGACCAAGAGTTAAACTTGATGGTTCTGAAAGGAAACATTCTGAGCCTTGGCTACATTATGCCATACACCATTGAGAAGAGGAAGAATGAGTACTATGATAAAATTCTTTACTTTGGGGTTCCTCATTAAATAAAAGCCCATCGTGTCCATCCCTCCCCACAGTTTTCTGCTGAGCTAAGTGTTGCACAGGGTAAGAAATTCCATGAGGAGAAAGTGTACAGAAAAAAGGCAGTCGCAAACCCTGAAAATCAGTTTATGGAGTGAGCAAGGGAGAAGAACTTGGGAAGTTAAAAAGATATTCCATGTCCATGTAAGGAATATTATCTAGCTTTAAAAAAAATCACATCGTTTGTAGAAATATGGATGAAAAAGTATGATGAGCTAATTAGATAAGCCAGTCAGAGGGACAAAAGTCACACATCTTCTATGTTCAATCATTAACAAGATTCGAAAGCATAAAAACAGAATAGCAAAGGAACTTAACAAAGGAGGGAGAGCAGGGAAGGCGGAGGCCAGTGTGGGCCAGTGATACAGACCTGCACTTCCATAGGAAGGGTAAATCTAGTGATTCCACAGCTGGTGCAAGATGACTAGAGTTAATGATATCATGTGGCGCACTAGAGATTTCCTGGGAATAGGTTACAGGCACCTTCACCACACACAAAGGTAATTGTAGGATGATGTCAAACTGCTTACCTACAATAAACACCTTACGATGCTGGACATAATATACACTGTTTATGTAATGTTAGAAAACCTTTTACTACATGGAGAAGAACAGCAAGATAGAGAAAACACCGAAGTCAAGTTATAAAAACTGCAATGACATTGATAAATATGTTCTTTAAATTAGAAAGGAAGTGAGGATAGGTGGACGGACAGACTTGGGAGATAGCCTAATTAGTAAAGTTGCCCTGTCAGGGCAGTCTGAGTTCAGAACCCACTGAAAAACATGCCAGGCATGGTGGCTTGCACTTGTGACCCCAGGGTTGGAGAGGCAGAGACAGCCTAACTTACTTGGTGAGTCCAGGTCAAGTAAGAGAACCTGTTTTTAAAAATTAAAAAAAAAATGTAAAAATAGTGATCCCTTAGAACCACATTCCAAGTTGTCCTCTAGAGTACACACACAAGCACACACACACACACACACACACACACACACACACATACACACACACACACACACACACACACACGCACACATGTACCAACACATGTGAATGTGCTCACACCCAAGTATCTGCATGTACATCAGCACACACAGGAAGAAGAGAGAAATCGCATACACGAACAACTAGAAAAAAGCCAGTGTGCTGGTACATGAGTAAACACAAGGCACAGAGCAGGGCTATCATCTCGGCAGGATCACTCCCAGTGCAGACTGTCCTGGGCATTCATGCAGGGCCTTATCTGATGCTGCTTTGCCTATCACTCCGGCCTCAGGAGCTGCTGCCTGCCTGAGACAAGTGGAATCCATTGCTGGGGTGTCAGAGGTGGCCGAGCTCCAGGAAGTCAAGCCAGGCATCGCCAGGCATTGGTAAAGACCCACTAAAGCCATCCCGTGCAGTATGAGCACCCCATCAGCGACAGGATGCTCCCTGTCTGCTTGTCTCTGGTTGCATAGCTCTTGTGCTTGGAGGCTCATGTCCCTCCTTACTAGGTGTTGTTACTCCTGTGATTTTTTTTTTTTGCTTTGTTCTGTTTTTTGTTTGTTTGTGTGTTTTGTTTTTGCTACACAAGAAAAAGGTCACGGGGTAGGCATTCTAGAAGATAAAACTGGGAAATTCTAAATGAGGAAATGGTGATCCTGTACCCTTTTCCAAAACTCAGGCACGGTCAGCTACCATCCTTCCTTCCCTCTCCTGTATCAGCCCTAGTATCACTCATTACTCACACCTGCTTAGCCGATCCCCTGTGTAGTGGGGTTACACACTCAGATAGCAGGCTTCCCTGGGGATGTAGCAGTGGTCTTCATGTTCCTTGTATTCCTGGATGTCACCTAGGAGCCATCTCTGCTTCCAGGGACGAATGGCTTCATTCATGGTAGAGAGGGCCAGGAGCATCCCTTTTGATGGTGGCTGCCATGATTGTTAATAGTCCACTGACAGTTTTCCTGAATGCCTGGTAGCTATTATTACGATGGCCATGAAAAGGCACATGCACAAGGGGCCACAGTGGTTTCTGCTGTCTCTGTTATCCCCGAGCTGTGCCTTCTGGGAGTCTGTTGCTTTGCAGGGATGAGGGAAACAACAGCACTTTTTTTTTTTTTTAATAGCTTTGAAGTGTTTGGTTAATATTTAAGTCCAGGAAACCTTTTCCTCTATACCAAGGTTTTCCTCCATACCAAGGGATATAAGGCTCAGGCACAGCAAATATCGTGTTTCCTGAAATTGAGCAAGCTTGGGTGGGGGGAGGGAGGAGTATCTTTCTAAGTGTATTATTTACTGTATAACACAATTTCTCCCCCACCTACCCCTTTTAAGTTCTTAAACATAAATAGTGTAGATATCGAATGAAAAAACTGAAAATCTTTCTCACCAGGGCATGAAACATTTTGTGTCCTGGAGCTAGAATTTACAGCAGCAGCTGGTGCACTGGCCTCCTGAGTGCCTGTATCCAGTCCCTTTCCTGCTGGCCCTTTGTGAGATGCTGGCCCAAAAAGAGCCAGAGGCTAGAAGGGCCTGCTGCTTTGATCTACTCCAGCAGAAGGCCCATTGCCATTGCTTGGGGAAAGGTGTCTTTCCAGGCAGTAAGTTCACTACAGTTCTGTTAGTGTTGCCATCTAACCCCACCGACCCAAGTATGAGTGTCCCCTACCACAATGCTGTTGAATTAGTTATATTGATCCAAGCCATGTGGTTAAAAGCCCAGGTTTAATGAACTCAGTTGCTTTCTCCTTTTCCCCTTGGGGAAATTAAAAGACTTATTCAAAAGGAGGTGCCGCAATCAATCTTCTGCTAAGATTTAAAACTGAGGAGAAATGGCGGTCCTTGGCCACATCAGTTTTTATTCTGTGAGATTTTTTTTCTTCCATTATTCATAGTGACAAAAATAGTTGACATTAGCATCTTCCTTGAAAAAAAAAAAGCACTTTTTTTTTTCTGTTGAAATGCAAAGTTAGAAAACAAAACAGAGCAATATGAGCTGAAGTGATGGAAGGTGAGGATACCTTTCAGGGCTGCGGGCGGCTAGGGGCGGCTAGGGGCGGCGGCTCTCGGTAACCTCAGGTCTTGAGAGGTAGAGGCTAGAAGAACGATAGATCAATAATCTCCTCAGCAACACGGTGAGTTCACTCAGGGCCAGCCTGGGCTAAAAGAGACCTTATCTCTACCCTTCTCCAATTACCCAAGAAAGAAGATGATAGTAATTACAATAGTAAACCTGTAATTCTTACACAACTTAGGTGGGACCCACTTAAATATTCAAGTTGGCGGCACTGGACTATGGACTCAGACTTTGTTCACCTGTCAAGTGCCCAGGTGAAGTTTTACTTTATTCAAAGCAATTATAAACTATATTAATCTAAACTGTATCTACCTCTAATATTATATGAGAACTTCCCTGGGAATATTCAATCACTTGGGAAACACAGTTGTCTTTCCTAGGAAAGTCTTTTTAGGACACTTCCTTTAAAATAAGCCATAGCTCTATGGTGCAGTTACTTTTCTAGCGTGCTATGTGGGGACAGCAAAAACTGTTGCTCTGTTTGTCTAAACAGCTTAAAACTGTTAGACTGCATGAAGTCTGGATGCCAGGGCTAGCAGTCCCTGAGCAGACAAAGCTTAGGACTGTCTCCCTGAGTCTTTTAGCCAAAAAAAAAAAAAAAAAGTCACCAGGCTCCTGTGACCTCTCAGGCCATGCCTGTCCTCAGACAACTTTAGTAAATCCATGTCTGGAGATCATTCTGGCTTCTCTAAACACTTGGTAATTCAGGAACCAGCGCACGGCATTCCCCTTTGATAAGTCAGGTGTATTAAAACGATGCTTTCAAAGCTGGAGAAGGCATCTGTTAGAAGCCTGCTCTCCCGTCTTTGAGTCTTCCATCCTGCACGGATGTTCTTCATCCTATTGGGGAGCAAGTCAGAAGAACTACAATAAAGCTGAAATATTTCTAACTCAGCTTTGGCCATCTAAACTTAAATTATAAAATGCTCCCATTTGTCTCAAAAGATTGCCAACTGCAGCAAAGCCTGCCATGTACTTACCTAAACCATGGTGTGCACTACACAATAGATAAATCTTATTCTTTCAGCATTTAAATATAAGAAATTCAGTATGTGGGCCAGAGAGTCAGAGAGAAATCAATCGCTACCTGGCTGTGTGTACTCTGCTGCCACAGCATGAGAAACGCCATCTTCCTGATGAATTCATCGTTTTGTATAAAAGCTGTGCATTACTGGTAAACTAAAGGACATCATGGCTTACCATCCATCACGGCTCCGCCGCTACTTTCTCACGCAGAACCTCAGTGCTTGTATACCAGACAGAGCGTGGGGCTTCCAAGGATCCCTTTGTAAATACAGCATGGCCTCAGGCGTCTTCAGTGCCAGATGCTGAGGAACTCTCACTAGGCTGAAGGGTACAGGGAACTTTAGCTGCCCCAAGGCCCAGATGCCAACAGTTAAAATTACATAGCTTCAAAGTGCTGAAGAGATAGCTCAGTGGCTAAGAGGATCTGGGTTCAATCCCCAGCACCTATATGGAAACTCACAAGTGTCTGTAACTCCACTTCCAAGGAATCTGATGTCTTCTTCTGTCCCACACCCTTATGGACACAAGGTACATATATGGCACATATATTTACATACATGCAAGCAAAAGACTTCCACATATTAAATAAAATAATCTTTTAAAAATCATATAGCCTTGGACTTCCAAATACACACTAGTCCCTTAGACATCATTGACATCAGTCCCTTCTTTGTAAGGCCAGTGAAGAAGCGCCAACATCATGGAATGACCATTAAATTACAGATCCCTCAGAGCACGATCAAGCTGATCATGGAAAAGAGAACTCAGATCTCACCAAACACACTGTAATAACATGACAGCATTTCAAAATGTCCTTTTTAATGGAGCGATTTTTCTTTTTCTTTTTCTTTTTCTTTTTCTTTTTCTTTTTCTTTTTCTTTTAATAATTTACTTAATCTTATTTTTTGTGCATTGGCATGAAAGTGTCAGATCTTCTAGAACTGGAGTTACAGACTGTTGTGAGCTACCATGTGGTTGCTGGGAATTGAACCCGGTCCTCTAGAAGGGCAGCCAGTACTCTCAACCACAGAACTATCTCTCTAGCCCCATGGGGTTTTTTGTTTGTTTGTTTTCTTATTTGTGGAAATCTTTTCTTAACAGCACTGATCCTGTTTCTAGAAATAGCTGTTAATGTATATAGAAAGGCCCCCTGGGAGCCCCCTGGTGCAATGGGTTGGCACAGAGGACCTCATGGAGAGGCATCTTCTCACTGTTGAAGGAATGTGAAAAACAGCATAGCAGTGTACCTGGCCCTCAGATGAAGGAAAATATATTTCTAGTACCTGGGAGATGACGCTCTCATGCTGCCCTCTGGCATGTCATGATGCCTCCATCCTCCACTGCCTTCCATTCTCTCCTTAGAGACAGCCATGATCCCAATAGCATACGTTGAATGTGCCTCGCCAGGCGCTTCTCACAATTTTATTACCTCTGCCTACCCCCACAGTTCTTCTCCTCAACATTGCTTTTCTCAAGCAATCTATAATTCACTAATGTATATATAATCTGGTATGGTTTGTTCTCAATACCAGAGTGTGTTGTTGTGAATGTTTTGTTCTATAAGATCCCAGAATTATTTTATTCTTTCTGTAGTCGATGTGTTGATTGGCTCTTTTTCCATTTGGGGCTCCTGTTGCTAGGGTTATTCTATAATACTACTTCCATCCAGCTTCTGTCTAGAAGCAGAATTGCTGAGTCACAGGGCATGGTGTACTAAGCAGATGGGGATATTGTCAAATAGATTTTTCCAGGTAGTTGCAACAGCTTATTTCATTCTTGATCCTAGCTGCTGGGTCAACATTAGACTCTTTCTTCATTGTGGATGTAATCTCGTGGCTACATAGTAGCATCTCCTTTGAGTTACAACTCTCATCCCTAAAACATGATGGACCATGTTTGTAGAATCATTGACTATTTTAATAACTACTTTTGTGAAATGTCCATTTGGGATTTTCTTTATTTTTTCTTATTCTATTTTTATTATGTTTCTAAAGATAAGGTACCTAAAAGTATACTATCTATACTATATCTATATGTGTGTACAGATATGTATACATGGTTACACACACATATCATTAGATCTCTCCCATTTTGTAGGTTTTTTCCATTTTCTTGAAGACATACTTTTTTTGCTGCATCCCTGTTCTTAGTAGGTATGTTCTTCGGTCTTCCTTTTGTGATCAATACCTTGAACTTTCTCTTGAAGAAATCTTTGTTTATTCCAAAGTTATGAAGATGTTCTAGTTCTATTCTTTATTATTTTACCTCTAATCACAAACCCGAGAGTCTACACTGTTATATTTAAATATATGTGGTGTCTTCGATGTGCTTAAGCAGTGCCCACTACCTTTCTCTCACAGTCACCTTACAAAAGACTATCCACTCCTCAAAGTTTATCTTAGTAGTCAACTCATCTAGAGAAGTGTTTATGAGTCCAGCTTACAACCACATGCAATTCCTTTCTCCCTTGAACCTCCCAAACATTGCATTGACAACATACGACATCCCCACAGTTATTGAAACATACACGACACGGGCTGTGTCTCAAGCAGAAGACTTTGTTCCCTCATGGCTAGCAAGTGCCAATCCATCTGAACTGGCTCCTCACTCCCTATGGCCCGACCTTTTCACAGTTAACTTTTGTGTATCCTGCTTTATACAGTAATGGTCTAAGTTTTCAAGTCAGGAGCAGGAGTTTGGATCTAGTAGAACGTAGGGATTTTATTGGGGTGAAGAGACACCATGCACCATGGCAACTCTTATAAAGGAAAACATTCAACTGGGGCTGGGCTGGCTTACAGTTCAGAGGTTTAGGCCGTTATCATGATGTGAAACATGGTTGCATGCAAGCAGACATGATGCTGGAGAAGCACAGGTGCTGGAGAGAGCTGAGGGTTCTATATCCTGGTCCAAAGGTAGCAGAAGAAAAGCTGTGTACCACATTGGACATAGTTTGAGCATTAGAGTCCTCAAAGTCCACCCCCAGAATGACACACTTTCTCCACAGATCACAGTGCCTTCCTTGCATGTAGTAGAATCTCAGTAATTCTTGTATTCGTTACTTGTAGTTTTTATTCTCTCTTAAAAGTAAAATAAATCCTGACACAGTTTATAAACACATCAATACCTTACCTTGCTGGTCCCTTATAACTATTGATTGGATGAAATAATTTGACTCTTTGGGGAAGATTATTTTTAAATCAATATATTCTAGTACTAGGTCTCATAGAACTTTAAAAAAAAAAAACTTACACCTTTTAGTCGTCTCAGTATCAGACGTTTATGTTAATGTCAAGGGTTTTAGCTAATCCCCAGCGTCCATGGAAGAATTTTTGTTTGCATATTTAACATTTTAGATAGCTTGGTTTAAGTTTAAACTCTTCTTCTCTACTAGCTAGGTAGTGACAATGTCCTCAGCAATTACCTGGTAATAAAAACCAGCAAGCAGAACTCAAACTGCCTGGACTTGAATTCTTGCACCTGCATATATCAACTTTATAAAGCTGTAATCATCCTGCGCCTCAGTGTCCTGTCTCTGAAATCAGGCTAGTAATATCTTGTTTGTTTAGTGGTCTACTGTAAGGATCAAATGAGTATATGTGTGGATATGAATATACACCGGCATGCATCTCTATATGCTGCTGTGTGTATTAATATCTGGGCCACGTGTAATGTACTTGGTCCACAGTGCAGTGCTATTAGTCTGTGTCTGTCTTTATCGGCAAAACTCTCTCTGTCTCACCCTTTCTTCAGGTACCTCGTGCTCATGGTTGCTCAGTAGACCTCTTAGCCTTTCTACTTTCCTGACAAACAGACTGGGAGGAGAGTGGGAGATGCTTGGGTGTTGGTTGTAGTGGGCAGAGGTGGAGACCTACAAAGCGAGCGGCCCCCAAGCAGGGAAAGCAATGAAAAAAAAAAAAAAAAAAGAACTGCAGCTCAGTTTAGTTTCTTTGGAGAAATCTTTAGGAGTTCCGTATATGGCATCTGTGGCACGTTAAGTTTTCTATTTCGGTCCTTGCTAAAGGGACATGCCTGACAGTGGCACGAGGCGCAAGGCCTGCGTGCTAGGGGACAGACTCCGGCTCACTCTGTCAATGCTTCCTCACGTGGGTTGACCAGCTCTAGTTTCTGAGAGTCAGACACTCTGTTTGTTTCTGTTGTGGCACAAAGATGAGGCACCAGGAAGCCTTGGGATTACAACCTAAAAGGGCCTTCAAGATCACATTTCTAAAGGTCAGAGACGCAGGCAATAACTCCAAGTGTCACTTGGCCCTCAAATGAGCTCTCATTGTGATGGATTATGACATAATCCATTGACATGATAAGGTACCTATTATGTTACAGAGGCAGTTGGCTGAAATAATAGGATTTTTTTTTATGATCACAGCGGTGAGTCTTTCACGTATTACTGGCTTCATAGGATAGATAAATATAACTTCTATTTGTCAAGACTCAGAAAACTGTAACTGTGCCCCCAAAGTAGAGGGCCTTGCCATGGGGAGTTACTAAACTATACCACCAAAGTAAGGTACCTTGCCGTCCTGAGCATGGTAAGTTAACAGCACCAATTGGACGGCCTTAGAAACATGGAATTAGGACTCTGACCTTGTCTCTCCTCCCCTGACCTTGAGCAGGAAACCAACTCTTGCCCCTCCCTTTTCTTCCCTCCCCACTTCCTCTACACACACCCCTACTGCCTCTTCCCCCTTTACATTTCCTTCTCTAAGGAAATGTCTGCCCACCCCACAAAAGTTCACCAGAACCAGAACCAAAGAAGTAAGTCTGTGTGTGTCTATGCACATGTGTGATTCTAATAGGAAATTTGATAAATATGTATGATATAAAAAACATCATGAAATAAAGTGAAACCCTATTTTTTGACTTCATTCATTTATATGAAACTTGTGATGAAATTCAGTGTTTTACCACACTGGCCTAATGAGGTTGGTGTCCCCGAATTGCTGTGAGAAACTGTGGATTTTTCTGACTAAACCAACTGGGGGAAGAGAGGGCTTATTTTATCGTAGGGGGTTACAGTCCACCATCAAGTTTACAAAGGCAGCACCCTAGAGGCAGGAACTGTAGCAGAGACCATAGAGGAACCATGATTACTGACTCACTGCCCTGGCTTGCTTGGCTCTGAACCACCCACCTAGAGATGGCACTAGGCACAGTGGGCTGGGCCCTCCCAAATCAATCATTAATCAAGAAAAAAAAAAAGCCCTACAGATGCCCTACATCCCAATTTGATGGAAGTAATTCCTCAATTAAGGTTCCCACTTTGGAGGTGACTCTAGTTTGTGGAAGTTGACAAAAACTAACTGGCACAGTTAGTCATTAAAACAACAATAACAACAACCTGTTGATGTTGGAGAGACAGCTCCCTGGATATGGTTTGGATGCCAACACCCCACTGAAAAGTTAGCAGAGTACAGTGCACCCCTAACCCCAATGTTGGAAGCTGTTGGGTGGCAAGGCAGAGATAGGCCGATGGCCAGAGATCTTGGCTGACCAGTGTAGGAAGCTTCAGGTTCAATGAGAGACCTTACCTCAAATAGCACTGAGTCACAGTGACAGAAGAGGAAACCTGTCTTCCTCTGGCCTCTGTCCACACATTCACCAGAGTCACCCATGCACACACATCTAGAGTTCTACATTGCTGAATAACTACAGAAAAGCCAAAGACTCTTGGCAGTCGGTGATGTGTTAGAACGGCGGAAGAGGAGGGAGAGAGAGATGGAAGAATATTCCCTGTATATATATACATATATATACATATATATATATATATGTATATATATGTATATATATGGGTTCTGACATAGTGGCCGCAGGTAAAGGTGGGAGGTAAGCCCAATGGATTCTGGGAATATGGTGGCTGTTGCCCTGGCAACAGGTCTGTGAGACCCGCCCATGCATTGCCACAGGCTTTGGATGCCCTGATGCTAACAGTCGTCCCTATCCACCTTGCCCAACATGTGAATCACCAGTGTCCTTTTGTAGCTGCCTGTATTCATAAACTTAAATACACTTTTTTTAATTTTAATAAACTACACTTTATTTAATAACCCCCTTGCCCCTTAACCCCCAAGGGGACCCTTTTGCCTGAAAACGCTCATTATTACAGTGTTAACCATTTTTCTTTTCTTCCTTTTTTCTTTCTTCTTTTTTAATCTCAGCAAGTCTTTTAACTTTTATAAAAATGGAACATTTTCTTGCAGGGTGCAAAGTGTTTTAGCCAAATTTCTCCTCACAACACTCACCGACTTTCAGGTACCCAAAGGTGACAAGAAAGCCTTGCCAGCAGCAGTAGCAAAATCTAGAATAAAATGACAGAGGATCAAAGTGTGAAATAACCAGTGACCAGAAAGTGGGGGGTGGGGGTGGGAGCAGGCTTTCTGTGCTTTGTATTTGATATCACTCTGCAGAAGCAGCATTCTGTCTTGGTGAAGTAGTCCATAAAAACCAGAAGTGGTGAGAGAAAGGTGAAGGGATGGTGGAAGCCTGGCTTGTTCAGAAGATCCATCAGTACTTTAAAACAATCTGTGTTTAACTTGGCAAATTGCGCGTCGTTAAAATGCTAATGAAATGGTAAACAGCTGCTAAGTTTTTATGCTAATGAACAGCAGAGGCTAAGTAGTTCTCCAGCCTGTCTATTAGCATAGAGATGTGATTGGGAAAGGAAGGCGATGGAGCACTCTGACCTTCACTGGTGGGGCAATCTGTTTGTGAGTTAGTTTCCCCATTGCATTCGGTTTGATCTGAGTTTGTTAGTGCAGAGTGACTTACCAGGCCCTGGGGGTCTCTGTATTACACACTGTTTTTATCGCAGTCACCACTGAGGCCTCCTGGATGGAACCCTCCCCAGCAGAGGCCAACAGCCACAGGACAGTTGTGTTTGCCCAGTAGGTGGCTTGGATTGATTCTACCTGCTTATTACCCTTGAGACTTAGAATTCTAATCATCATGGTGATGATAAATTACTAAAGGCCATTTTCTCTAGCTTTCAGTCTAGCTAGGATTTTAAAATAAGTCCTTTCAGACATATCTCTGTGACATTTGATGCAATTATGTAATACATCATCTTGGATCTCCAAGCTTGAACTTAGCAAGAGAAGTAGCATTACCTGATTAGGAGAGTAATGTGTAATTAAATGCCAGTGGTATATGCATGGCAGTCCAAACTAGATTACTGAGCATCAGAAAAACAAAGAAAATAAAAGGAAAAAAATACTGTTCCTTCTATACTCTCAGCTGATTTTTTTCCACTGAGTCAGCATCTGTATTTCCTATTGGCTGTGGCTGTCCTGATTAGCTATTACAGTTAATACTCTGATGCCCTTCTCTCTCTCTCTCTCTCTCTCAATGCACACACACACACACACACACACACACACACACACACACACACACTCAACAAAATTGCCAATACTATTCACAACTGACTGGTAATATGCCAACAGTTGGTTTTGATTTGTTTTAGTTTTGTTGTTGTTTTTGGTTTTGTTGTTGTTTTTGGTTTTGTTTTGTATTGTTTTGTTTTGTTTTGGAAACTCATTACAAGAATTAGGTATGCTTGAGGCTGGAGCTTCAGTGATTTGGGAACCCTGTAAGGAATTAGACACTTAAAGGACATTCTGATTTGGCCTGGCATGCATAGACCACTGGCATTTAATAGATTTAATAATTAGGGCATTTTTCTTACACTACTCATTTCTCCTTGAAACAAGTGAGGGATTCCAGGCAATGAAATCCTTGTGCCAGAGGACCTGAGCCCTCATGTGCTGCTGGTGGTGAAAGTCTTGCCCTCTTAAGAATACCTGCAAAGTGCCACTGATCCAGGTACCCACCACCTAACAAATGAACATGCAAAATATGGGATCATTCCCAATGATATTCTACTATATCATTGAGCCTTGAAAAGGCACAATATTCTGACAAAGGCCTTAATCTCAAACAAGTGAAGGCAGTCACAAAGGATATGTTGTATGGTTTTATTTAAGTGACGTGTTGTGTTCTGGGCAGATAAATCTGTACATAAAGAAAACTGATTATTGGTTGTCAGGAGCTAGAGATGTTGGATGAAATGGGAAAGAGTTGCTGCTACATGTAGAGTTTAAGTCATGAAAATGTTCTGCATGTGAAGATGATGCCCATTGACCACGCTGTGAATGTGCCAAAGAGCTATTGAATTTGTAGTTTAAGTGGATGAATTATCTGATAGGTGATTAATACACATACACACATACATACATACATGGGACTATGTAGGTAGCTTGATAAGGTGCTTATACATGGGACTATGTAGGTAGCTTGATAAGGTGCTTGTCATGCATCATCAGGAGGACTTGAATTTGATCCCCAGCACCTACATGAAAGGCAGCCATGATAGCATTCTCTGGGAGATTACTTTTGCTCTCTCAGCTCAGGGGAGGCAGCGGCAGCGGGAACCTTGACTACTGGTTTCCAAGCCTACCAGACCTGCAAAGCCCCAGTGAAACATGCTGACTCAGAAAACAAGGTGGCAGGTTCGAGAGGAATGGCATTTGATGCTGACCTCTGGTCTCTACATGTATGAGTTCACTGGACCATACACATCTACAGAAGTACAATCGTGTACACACACAGTCTGTCTCCCAGAGAGCCAACCAGGCCAGCAAATGTATCTATACCGTGTGACTGGTGGTGATCAGGGAGAATTCCAACATCATTCTGAACCACCAAGGCCTGCATTAAACCAGGCATCAAAGGAGAGAACAGCCAACATAACAATTGAGGGGACAGGTACCCAAAAACACCAGGTGATTAGGGGTAAAAATGAAGACATGTTGAGTTCCTGTCCCCAGCTCCCCATCTGTAGCCAAACCATTACCTGTCGTCTCCTGTTCTCTAGCCATCCCATGTCTTGACTTCTTGTTTCCCCTAGAGTAAGAACAACTCTATGATCATTTTTTAAGACAACAAATTGAGTCATAATTATAGCCAGTAACTGCCAAAATCCAAGTTTCCTTCCTCATAGAAACCCTGATAATTATCTCTGATTTGCTTAAAACATGCTGCTGGCCTTTTATTCCCAATAGCAAAGAGGACAGTGAGAAGCCCCTCCTTTATCCTCCAGCAGCTTGTGATTCCGTGGGTTGTCAAAGATGCCGGACTCCAAGGCATTCCCATTGGACCACACCGGCTGGTGGATGCTGGGGACAGTGTGTCATCTGACCCTGAGAAACCCTTGGTGTTTGCACAGGGAGGTATTCTGCATGTGACTCAGTCCATGAAGAGATCCTTTTGGCTGTATTTGCCGGGTCCTTGCTTCTGTGACTCTTGTGTTTGCAGGTCACAGCTCAGCAGCCTTGTGCTGGCACTGGGAGCTTGAAAGGGCAATGGATGTGAGAGATTGAATTTGTTCTCTTTTGTTCTTGGCAGGCAGCGCATGCCACACCACCACCCTTCCTGCCCTCGTGCGCACACCCACCCTGATGATGCAGCCTTCGCTGGACATCAAACCATTCATGTCTTTTCCAGTGGACAGTAGTTCTGCTGTGGGGCTCTTTCCAAACTTTAACACAGTGAGTAAATGCATTCCTATTTTACTTGTGTCACCGAAATCTGTGAGATTACTTTTGCTGCCTTCTAGGGTAGAGCATGGGCGGAGTCTGTTTCCAAAGGGTGTGGTTTAGGGTCTACCATTCAGCTATACTGTGGCAACTACCTCACTCAGGGAACTCAGACCAAACGAGCTGCATGTAGACTTCACTAATGTCTCCACAGGTGACATTTGCCTGGTACATTGTCCTGGTACATTGATAAGTTTTGCAGAGGCTTCGCATATCTTCGTTCGTGTAGTGCTCAAGAACACATTTAGAGACATTGAGCCACACTGATTTTTCCAATGATTACTATAAAGGAAAAGCAACAATGTGAGATTTATCTCTTTGGGTGCCTTTTTATTTGGGAGATGTTTCAAATAAAGTATGACTTCCATATAAACAAGAGATTTTATTTGGGGCAGGGGGGCTCTTGTGAGCTATCTATCTCTGACCAAGAAGAAAGATCCTAATTTTATATCTACATTTTAGTTATCTGTACAATGTGTAGCTATTCCCCATTATACACACAGAATGAATACTAGCGCACACTGACGAGCATATTCACATCAGTCAGCTGACTTCCTTTCAGTTGAATGAAAGACATCTCATAGGCAGGCGTGCCAAGTAGAGCTGACATCTTTGAATAGCAGGATCCTGGGCAGGTTGGAAACTTCTGGCAGGAGAAAGGATGAACACTGAGGAGATGTCGTGCACTACATCCACACCAGAGATAAATACACTCTGTGAACAGGACGGTGTCTGTGAACACGGCCATTGTAGATGCTGCCGTGATCACAACAAATAATGGTGTTATCACCGGCAGCAGACAGCATGCTCTGGAATCACTGCCAAATGTCCCCACCCCCGCCCCCCGCCCTTGCAAACTTATCTTCTGCAGAAGTGAAAACAGCAAGAGGGTTTTTTTCTTCAAGGGTTATAAATAAAATCTGTTGACCAGCCTTCTGTCAGGGCCTAGTGCTGAATGGAAAAGGATCAGACCGCTTGGTGAAGGCTCTGCCTTTGACTTGGCGATTGTTTGTGGTTTCTTTGGGTTTATTTTCTGGCTAAGGCCAATGGGCCTTTTTTGGTTTGGTTGGTTGGTTGGTTTGGTTTTTGTTTTAAGGCATGAAGCATAGCTCCTTGCCTATAGAAGCATGGACGTAAAATAAACCCAGCCTGTCCTGGCCAGGTGAATCCATCCGAAATGAAAGGGTGAGCCGCCCAATGTGAGGTATCGCGGCATCTCAGAGAGCTTGAGTCCAGCCTGCCACGGACTCTGCTATCATTCCAGACATGATGCTGTACTCGGGACCCTGTGGGGGCATTTGTCTTTTGCTCTCCTTGTGTCTGTGGTTGGCAGCACGAGGGAGCTGGTGTTGATAAACACCCCAAGTGATGGAGCACACTTAAGGGTGTGAGCCCGTTTTTACTTTTTAATACAAGTCTCACACATGACTATTAGCACAAGTAACACAATATTTTTTGTTAAATTTGCCCACAGGAATTTATTACAAACATGTTCTGCTTCAACTAAAACCTTCACACTTCAGGCAAACTGAAAGCTTGATTCTCTGCCCCTGCTCACACTCTACTCCCTTACGCTGGCATCCATCTAACAGATACCTGATTCCAGCTGGTTTTTGCAAGTTCAGATACTCAGCAATGCTCTGTGGGTCACTATTGTCAACTTTCAAATGTCTTACATGCTGTGTGTCTGCTTTTAAGGTCTATTAAGTAAAAATAAAGTGAGTATGTTAAAAAAAGTTTTTTAACATAAAAATAAAGTTTATATTGGCCTATTGATTGATGTTGCAAAGGGCTCACAGATGCATCGACAAATCATACTTGCTTATTGTGCATAACAATCTTATGATAGACTGTATTAATAAAACTCAATGAATGTTCTTTTTATAAAGCTCTTATACTTCTTACAAGAAAATAAACTCTAGATTTTCAAATATAGATGTTACTTGAGAACCACATTGAAGAAAAAACCCACTAGATAATGTAATAAAAGAGATTCTATAGTAAAGCCTACCAGAAATGCTGATTTTGCTCAGTTTACTAAATCCAAGACATACTCCTTCTAGTACTGTATTAGAAATTAAGCCAGTCCAGTGGACCTCTTTTGTCTTGTCGAGCATAGTGATACACACCTATGCAGTACCAGTGGGGCTAAGGCAGGAAGATCTTTAGTTCAAGTTAGCCTGGGCTCCATAGTGGAGCCCTCTCTCAAACACACACAGATGCTCTCTCTCTCTCTCTCTCTCTCTCTCTCTCTCTCTCTCTCTCTCTCTGTCTGTCTCTCTGTCTCTCTGTCTCTCTTTCTCTCTCAAAACATTTGTACATGTGTCTGTGTATGTGTGTTTGTCTCTGTCTCTGTGTGTATGTCTTATGTGTATATTTCTGTGTGTCTATGTGTCTCTCTCTGTGTCTATGTCTTGTCTCTCTGTCTTTGTCTCTCTGTCTCTGTCTCTGTCTCTCTCTCTCTCTGTCTCTCTCTCTCTCTCTGTGTGTGTGTGTGTGTGTGTGTGTGTGTGTGTGTGTGTGTG
>JADRCD010190216.1:0-16234 GCA_019843815.1 Montemys delectorum
TCCTGACCTTCCTCTGTACATCACTCTGGTACTAGGATAACCTTACGATGGTGCTCTGTGATAGGAGTTAGTGGGGAGGAACCTTCGTAGTGTGGAGCAATCATGTCTTTCAGTTAGATATCTAGGAGATTTATTTATTTTTTTCATTATGTGTACATGTGTGGATATATACTCAGAATGCACTGTCTGTAGAGACCAGAGGTGTTAAATCCCTTTGAAGCTGGAATTAGAATAAGTTGTGAACTGCCTGACATTGGTGCTGGGAATAGAACTTGGGTTGTCTAGAACAGCATGTTCTCTTAATTACCAAGTTGCCTCTCTGGCCCCTCAGTTAGATAATTTAGGTATATTGTTCCTTTCCAGTATGAAAGAGTTACTTATGTTTTCTTTTTCTAAAAGTCCTATGCTTTGCACGCTAATCTTAAAGGATAGATAAGCAGAACCCTAATTATTTAGATTGGAGAACACCGAGTTGCAGATGAGTTTATATAATTCATGTCAACCTCACAATAACTTGGATGCTAAAGGCTCAGGCAGGCAACCCCTTCATTTACTGTCTGGCTGCATCTGCAGAGCTGTTGTGTCTGCTTTAATTAGGGCACGTTTCCAGTTCAGGAGGGGATGAATGCAGCATCTATTTGTCGGTTTATGTGCCAATAACATCACAATGGCCTAGGGTTTATTTGCATTAACTGCTCTGGGGAACAGGTGGCTTTTTGATCATTACCTTTCTCTGTTCAGCCTGTCAGGGACCAAGGGAAGAGTAATGGGGAAGGGATGAAGTTGATAACTATGGTAGCATTACTGCTGCGTGTTGTGTCTTCTAACGAGTTGTAGCTGAGACCACGGAATTTGGTCTAATGAGACAGTGAAAACTGAATGCATACTGCAAGTTAAATCTCCCTCTTTTGACCTGCTTTAGAGGCCATCTGCTGTTTAAGTTAAAAAAAAAAAAGTAAATGGGCTGGTTAGAAAACTCTAGCCATTATAAGCACTGCAGATTTGACTAACCATCTAGAAGGGTCTCTTTTCTCAAGTAAAATTTATGTTTGTCAGGTTTTTCCTCTGTGATATTAACTCACCATCTTGTGATTCAGATTTACCTTTATGAGCAATATCCTCTTGTTTCAACCTTTCAAACTCTAAGCTAAAAATTTGTTCTCATGTTGTATCATCTCTAGCCTCAGCTTCCCACACTCCTTCCCTAAACATAAACGAATGTAAGCTCTCTGGCCATGACAAATTTTGGGTAGCAGTGACATCAGCTCCTCCTCTAATGGCTGACCTCTCACTGCCTCCTCGGTCACAGCCTCCCACACTCCATGTACAACTGAAGATGCTGAACCCGCAATGCCAGCTTTGAGTGATCTCAGAGTTCTTGCCTTCATGACTTATTGCTTCTTACATTTCAGTATGGAGCTCAAAGATCCACCTATGGCTACAGCTCAGCTAGTAGGTAACTGCAATTTTTCTTTCATGGACAACTTTTAAAGGACACTGTCCAAAGGGTAGCATCTTATTTTTTGGCCTGTACCTACTTTACTTTAAATCTGGTTCAATTAAAGTCATTTGTGCATGTGCAAAGAAACACATTGTAATCAAAGTTGAGTCAGTGTTATTGACTTTTAAGTCATAGAACCAAATCATTGTCATTTTCTCATCTTCTGTTTTGCAGCTGGAACTGCCCAGTGGAAGTTCAATACAAGGTCAGTACTGGATGCTTGAAAAAGCCAACATCCTTTTCCATAGGAGGTTGGGGATTCCACTTGGTATGACCAATTGAATTAGCTTTTGTGATCGTTCTTTGCCCCTTTCCCTCCTGATTTGGTTCTTCTGTACCATTTCTAGTTATTTTCTAGCTTTTGATGAAACACAATAGCGTGCCTGAATGAGAGATTTTTGAGGAGCCCTAGGAGCTGATGCTTTCACTTATTCATTCTATGTCTGATACATGCTTCGGCTTCAGTCAAATATGAACAAGATCTGAACAATAAAGAAATAAGTTATTGTGACATATTGTGTGTTCTCAACAATTATTCTGTGATGGTGTGAAGAGTCCTGTAAGTGCATATTCGCTAGCTTGGTTTTCTCTTTGTACAGGTATCATTTAGTAAATAAACTCATTCAATATCCAAGGTCCTTCCTGAAACATAATAACTGGGCATTTTGAATGACATTGGCCATTCATTCAATTCCGTATTGCCCTGAAGCCCTCTGAAGTGCAGTGTTCTTTCTCCATTGTGAATTGGGGAGAAAACTTGCGTAGGACCACAGCACCAGAAACAAATAAACAACAAGACAACAAAGAAAAAAGTTATGAAGACTTCATGTGGAATGCTCTTCAATAGGGGTAACTTTTCTAGCCTCAAGCCATATAATCTTCATATGAGGAAAATAGCATCTCACTGCTATTAAAAATGTGAGCTTTCAGTAGTAATGTTTCACAATGGAACATGTCTTGTCCACCTTAACACTTGTGATTTTACCTGATGCTTGTAGACTGCATTACTTATTTCTTGTCTTTCCAGGTTACCCTTCTATATAGTTCCAAGTAACATACTGGCCACATATACAGAAAGCTGAGACAATTGCAAGGACATAAGGCATTGGGAATGTTTCCAGAATCAGAAAGACATAGCTGTTCTTTGACCAGTTTTAGCAACCTTTCTTTGGCTACTTCATTCTAGAGTGGCTCTTTTTTAAATCTATAACACAGAGATACATTTAACACCCATCCAGAGGAATATTACACAGATACTCACACACATGTGAAATAACACATACTCATACACACACACACACACACACACACACACACACACACACAAATAATGAATTTATAAAATTCTTAGGAAAATGGATGGATCTGGAGAGTATCATCCTGAGTGAGGTAACCCAATCACAAAAGATCACACATGGTATGCATTCTCTGATAAGTGGTTATTAGCCCAGAAGTTTGGAATACAGGAAGAATGACCCACAAACCACAAGAAACTTTAGAAGAAGGAAGACTAAAAGGTGGACATTTCATTCCTTCTTAAAAAGGGAAATCAAACACCCACAGAAGGAGTAGCAGAGATTAACTATGGAGCAGAGACTGAAGGAAGGACAAGCATATGGCTATCTCCTAAGAGGCTCTGACAATACCTGACTAATACAGATGTAGAGGCTCACAGTCATTCATTGAACTGAGTACACGGTCCCCAATGAAGGAGTTAGAGAAAGGTTCTATGGAGCTGAAGGGTTTGCAGCCCCTTAGGACGAATAACAATTACTAACTAGTACCCTCAGAGCTCCCAGGGACCCAACCACCAATCAAGGACTATACAGGGTGGGACTGAATGTACTGGAAGCAGGTATATAGTAGAGGATTGCAAATTCGATCATCAATAGGAGGAAAGGACCTCAGCCTTGTGAAGGTTTTGTGCCCCAGTGTAGGGGAATGCCAGGGCCAATAAGTGGGAGAGGGTGGGGTGGCAGGCATGGGGAAGGGGGAGGCAAAAGGGGTTTGTTCTTGCTTTTGTTTGTTTGTTTGTTTGTTTGTTTTGGAGGGGAAGATGAGAAAGGGAAAATATACATGTAAATAAAGAAAATACATAATAAAAAAAAGAATAAATCATTAAAAAGAGGCAATGAGCACACAAGAAAACAAGAATAAACATAACTGTGTTTTAAGATATCTCTCGTTTATAGGACTTGAAGAATATGAGCATCTCTAACCCATGGTAGGCTTCTATTAGATCACATCTGCACAATATAGCCTGGGAGTCTGGGAGTCTGGGAGGCTGGGAGGCTGGGAGGCTGGGCCTAAGCACCTCTGTGAGGTCTCCTGTTAAGCTTCAATCCTGGAACAAATTGATGAGATATTTATTTAGCATATCAAAGCAGTCCTGGCCTCGAGGTTCTCCCAGCATTTCTCAGCTCTACCTACAAAGTGGTCTTTCCTATATAATCCAGACATTTGCTTACTCTCCCTTTTGTACCTTTGGCTATCTGATATCTCTCTCTACCCTCTCCCTTCTCCTTGCCCCTCTTACTTGGTCCAGCTCAGATGGCTAAGACACTTTGGAGTCTCCCAGTTATTTCTCCTCAACTATATCTAGGAGTATTTGTGTTCCTTTCAATTAATTAATTAACTAGTTAATTAATTAATCTATTCATCATTTGGTTTTCATTCATCCCCATCTGAGTATAAACAACTTGGAAGCCTGAGAGCCTAGGAACTTGTGCCTAGGCACCTATGTGTGATCTCCACATGAGTATATGCAGCCTGGGAGCCTGGAAGCCTGGATTTCAAAGTGAGTGAGAGAAAGAGAGAGAGAGAGAGAGAGAGAGAGAGAGAGAGAGAGAGAGAGAGAGAAGAGCATATCAAGAGTTCCGTCTCCCTCTGTAGTCTCATTTTCCCAACTAAAAAGCTGGTGCTTTTAAGATAATGGAAATCAGAATATGACTTGGTCTCTGAGGGAAGGGTCATGCTGATGTGGGAGAGAAATTGGTATCATCAGCAGGAAAATAATAGAATACAGCAAAACAAGCCTAATACACATAAAAGAGATGACCACAAATAGCAATGATGGGGGCATTTCATTATATCTAGAACTGTTCTCATTATAACGTTCTTTTCCCCATTACCTTCAAATGTGCTCTCCCACACACAATTAAGTTACTTTGTGTTCTACTCTCTTTAAATTCCATCTGGGTAGCTCCTTCCCAAGCAGGACAGCTCTTCCCCTCCAATACTAGTGTAGAAACAGGACAAGGACACTGGCCCAGGCAGAAGAAATCCCCTGCCACATGGGAGGAAGATGATGCCAGGTGACTGCTTGGCAAGAGCCAAACCTGACAAACCAGGGCCCATGAAGAAAGGGCAGAAAACCATAGAATGTTAGATATCTATGGACCATTAAGTCACTGTGGGAAAGGCTGAGGATATTACAGATAAAAATTAGTTTGAAAACTTACTTTGCATTTAGCCCAGGGACCATCTCCAAAAGAAGGAACTTCAGAAAAATGTATCTATATCCCACTGAAGGTCAGGAAAGCAGAATCTGAACGCAAATTGATTCCATCATGGTTTTTCTAGATACTTTGGCTTACCATAGCCTGGATTCAGGTCCTGGCTGTGCCTCTTAATAATCATGCAATTGTCACCACATTCTTTAATCTCTCTATGATGTAATCTCTGAAGGAGTGGCAGTGATGGCATTCATCTGATTAGTTGTGGACATTAGTAGATGAGATAAGCTACATTAGTACCTAACATGTCGTAGTGCTCATTCCTGATTCCTCTTCAATTTCTCAAACCCTAGTGGGAAGTAGAAGCCTAGATAGCTCAGATGCGGAGGTTAACAACTCTGATGTGAAAGTAACAGATCAAGTGAGTGGCAGGGGCCACTTCTCTAAGTCTTACCTAATGGTGACAGAATGGGTACATGATATTTGCTTCCTCATGCACCCTGTCTATTTGGCATGGTAGCCATTTAATAATTACATTTTATTCATGTGTCTCAGGGCAGAATACAGCATTCCAAGTCAACCCACTGGCTCTGTGTTGTCCAAGATTCACTGTAGTGCTTAAGGAGTTTGGGTGGCAAAAATAGAATTGGGTCCTGTTCAAGGTCAGAATGCACCTTGTGCTTATGACTGGAGAGATCACACCAGGGGTTTTGGCAGCCTGGATCACTTGAGGATTTTATTCTTGATTTCTTCATCTTGTCTTAGCTTAATGTCTCACTTTTGGGTCTTTTAGGCTTTATCATCTCTAACCTCTCCTTATAGAATCTGACCTCGTGGTTACCATTAGTCAGGAATCATTTTAGGAAGCCTAACCTATGTATTTCATGCCACAAATTATTTAATATAGCAATTTTTTCAGTTCTCTTTTTTTATTTGATATTTTCTTTATTTACATGTCATATGATTTCTCCTTTCCCAGTTTCCCCTCCAAAAAACAAACAAACAAACAAAAACAACAAGAACAAACCCCTGTTGCCCCCCCTCCCCATGTCTGCCACCCTACCCTCTCCCACTTATTGGCCCTGGCATTCCCCTACATTGGGGTACAGAACCTTCACAGGGCTAAGGGCCCCTCCTCCCATTGATGATCGACTTTGCAATCCTCTACTATAAACATGCTGCCAGAATAATCAGTCTCACCATGTATAGTCCTTGGTTGGTGGTTGAGTCCCTGGGAGCTCTGAAGGTACTAGTTAGTTCATATTGTTGTTCATCCTAAGGGGCTGCAAAGCCTTCAGCTCCTTTGGTCCTTTCGCTAACTCCTTCATTAGAGACCCTGTACTCAGTTCAATGGATGGCTGTGAGACTCTACATCTGCAATAAGGACACATGCTCCACCATGTTCATAGCAGCCTTATTTATAATAGTCAGAAACTGGAAACAACCCAGATGTCCCTCAACAGAGGAATGGATACAGAAATTGTGGTACATCTACACAATGGAGTACTATTCAGCTATTAAAAACAATGAATTTTTGAAATTCTTAAAATGGATGGATCTGGAGAATATCATCCTGAGTGAGGTAACCCAATCACAAAAGAACACACATCGTATGCACTCTATGATAAGTGGTTATTAACCCAGAATTTCGGGATACAGGAAGAATAACCCACAAACAAGAAACTCAAGAAGAAGGAAGACCAAAATGTGGACATTTCATTCCTTTTTAAAAGGGGGAACAAAATACCCATGGAAGGAGTTGCAGAGACTAACTATGGAGCAGAGACTGAAGGAAGCACAAGCCAGTCTAATATAGCTATCTCCTGAGAGGCTCTGACAGTACCTGACTAACACAAATATAGCAAATTTAATGCTTCCCTCCCAAAACATTGGGAGGCATAGGGTGTTGGGCTCTGTTTTTTTTTCCCCAGGGTTCATAATTTCTAGATTACCTGTAATGCTTCTGAGGACTCTGTCAACTGATAACAGAATTCATTGTTGACATTGAAATCCAGGGATCAGGACCTGCCATAACATCCTCCGCTGACATTGGTTAATAACTCCTCCATCAGCTCATTGATACAGGCCCCTGCCCCCACAGAAATCACAGCTGCACTGTCAGGAATCTGGAGTATTGACACTGAAACCCTGTGGCAGAGTTTGCTAGCTACTGAGGTTGATGTCAAATAATAGTATTTTGTCTTTGAAATCTGACAACTCAAGGGTGAATTCTAAATGGTATTTTGTATTCTGGTTGCAAGAAATGTGTGTGATTGCCTTTTCTTTCCCCTGCAACATGAAGATATTCCAGAAGGTACTCTCACTAATAGAAGGGAAAGGATTAAAGCTGATGAGTGACTAAAATCAAGATGTTCATCAGGAAAAGATGCTGAGTACAATGTTTACAAAAGTTCAAAGTAAGGCTTCTTTTCTTTTTTTATTTAATTATTTCTTATTGGATATTTTATGTATTTAAGTTTCAAATGTTATCCCCTTTCCTGGCTTCCCCTCCTGAACCCCCCTCTCATATCTCCTCTCCCTATTTCTATAAGGATGCTCCTCCTCTCACTCACCCACTTGCACCTCACCACCATGGCATTCCCCTACACTGGGGAATCGAGCCTTCACAGGACCTCTCCTCTCATTGATGTAAAACAAGGCTATTCTCTGCTACATATGCAGCTGGAGCCATGAGTGACTCTATGTGTACTCTTTGGTTGGTTGTTTAGTCCCTGGGAACTCAGGGTGGTCTGTTTGGTTGATATTGTTGTTCTTCTTATGGGGTTGCAAACTGTAAAGTAAGGCTTTTAAAAGAAAGGGTCACATAACTGAAGGTGGGGTCATGTAGAACTTGACAGCAGTCAAAGTTTCTGGAACACACAGTCACCAAAATCAAATTCAAAGTTAAACCATAATTAATCTGACATGTTTCTGGTACCTAGCTGCTCTCAAGCATGTAACAGCACAGGATATAATTGTGGCCTTGGCTCTAGACATCCAATATGTGCACTTTGTACTGAGTTTCTTCAGTGTAGTTGGTTGAAACAAACTCCACTAAGATTCAAGATTCAAGACTATTGTTCTATGAATTGGAATCTTTACATGGAATGTTTGATGTTCTACTCTTATATAATGTAATATTTTAACTGTTAAAATCAAAGACTTTAATATTGCCCTATCTTTATTCGTCAGCATGCATCAAATTAGTTCATCTTTAGATAGAATAAGAATGCTTAATTTTAAAAACAGAGTTGCTAAATAGCATTTTATTTTAAAAAATAAAATGAAATTTGGCTCGGGACTCAGAATTCCCAACTATTTCTGAAATGTCCCTAAGCATATATATATATATATATATATATATATATATATATGTGTGTGTGTGTGTGTGTGTACATACACATACATATATGTTGATTTATATGTGTATGAATATACATATGCATATATATACATATATATATGAAGTAGTATTCTCAGCACTAATGATTTATTATGGAATCAAAGTATTGATCAACTCTGAAAACTGTTAATATGCTCTACATTCTGAGCTGTCAAATATTCAACTGAGATTTAATTTCTTAAATTAAAAGCAAACATTTACAATATCAGTATGCAAAATATTATATGTATACCAAAGAATAGTTTTAAAAAACATTTTGATTTTCTCTCCACTGACTTTCTAAGGTGGGGCCAGCAGAGAGACTCAGGCCACTGAAGTGGCAGGGTAGCTGGGACAGGATCCTTTTTTTTCTTTTTATTTCTTTCTTTTTCTTTTTCTTTTCTTTCTTTCTTTTTTTTTTTTTGAGTGAACAAAAATTTATTTTATTTTGATTTATTTTATTTTATTTTTTAGATATTTTCTTTATTTATATGTCATAGGATATCTCCTTTCCCAGTTTCCCCTTTGGAAAAAAAAGAAAAAAATAAATAAAATAAAAATAAAGAAAACAGGAACTCTACCAGCAGAGTGGCACAGGTTCCTTCCAGTCTCTCTGGGCTGGTGTCCTGAGCAGACCTTGGGTGCAAGCTCTGCAGCCAGTCCCACAACAACCAGAGGAAGATCCACTCCCAGGTGCTCTAACAAGCTCAGGGTCACAGGATCACAGAGACAGCCTGACTCTGAGGAATTCTGATACAACCAGGATCACAGGAAGTACTGATTCCAGTCAGATTCAGCAAGGGCAGGTAGATCTAGAGATAATCAGATGGCAGGGGTGGGGGGCAAGCATAAGAAAATAAACAATACAAACCAAGGTTACTTGGCATCATCAGAACCCAATTCTCTCACCATAGCAAGTCCTGGACACACTATCACACCAGAAAAGCAAGATTCAGATCTAAAAACACTTATCATGATGATGATACAGGACTTTAAGAAAGACATAAATAGTACCCTCGAAGAAATACAGGAGAACGCAGGTAAACAGCTAGAAGTTCTTAAAGAGGAAACACAAAAATCCCTTAAAGAACTACAGGAAAACACAATCAAACAGGTGAAGGAAATGAGCAAAACTATCCAGAATCTAAAAATGGAAATACAAACAATAAAGAAATAAGAAGGAGAGACAACCCTGGAGATATAAAACCTAGGGAAGAAATCAGGAGTCATAGATGCAAGCATCACCAACAGAATACAAGAGATAGAAGAGAGAATCTCAGGGGCAGAAGACACCATAGAAAACATTGACACAACAGTCAAAGCAAATGCAAAAAACAAAAAGCTCCTAACCCAAAACAGCCAAGAAATCCAGGACGCAATGAAAAGACCAAATCTAAGTATAATAGGTAAAGAAGAAAGTGAAGACTCCCAATGTAATAGGCCAGTAAACATCTTCAACAAAATTATAGAAGATAACTTCCCTAACCTAAAGAAAGAGACAGATGCCCATGAACATACAAGAAGGCTACAGAACTCCAAATAGACTGGACCAGAAAAGAAATTCCTCCCATCACATAATAATAAAATCACCAAAAAGCAGTAAGGGGAAAAAAAGCAAGTAACATATAAAGGCAGGCCTATCAGAATTACACCAGACTTCTCACCAGAGACTATGAAAGCTAGAAGATCGTGAGCAGATGTCATACAGACCCTACAAGAACACAAATGCTAGCCCAGGCTACTATACTCAGCAAAACTCTCAATTACCATAGATGGAGAAAACAAGATATTCCATGACAAAACAAAATTTACACAATATCTTTCCACAAATCCATCCCTACGAAGGATAAGAGATGGAAAACATCAACATAAGGAGCAAAACTACACCCTAGAAGAAGCAAGAAAGTAATCTTTCAACAAATCCACACAAACCTAATTGTACCTCTTACAACAAAAACAATAGGAAGTGACAATTACCTTTTCTTAATATCTTAATATGAAAATTAATATTACCAACATATCCTAAGTGATTGAAATCCAAAAATATGAGGAATTAGAAATTTGTTGATTGTCATCCAATGGTCTCTCTAATTTGGTAATTGGAGAAATAGGTCCAATATTGTACAATCTATATATACTTTCAGCTTGTTTGTGACAGTGTCTTGCTGTGTACAAGATAAGGGTCTTGAAATCTTGCTTCTCCTACCTCAGCCTCTCTTTTGGTAGTATTGTTTATTTCATGTTTTTACACTATACTATGGTTTCCAGAAAAGCTTAGATATTTCAAAAGTATTTATATACCCAAGGGAGACATAGACAAGACAATTAACTTGGGAGGTGGCTTGTAAGAAAGAGAACAACAAAGAGTGAGACTGAATGCTTTGCTTGACATTTGTAGCTCTTGTATCAAGTTTGAAGGAGTGCACTTTATAAGTTACTCTTTCTCTGAGATGAATGCTTTTCCAAATGATCACAGCCAATGAACCAGATTCTTACCCACACCTAATGTCTGTGCTACTCTCCAAGCAGAACCATTGTGCATTGAAACAGTTGGTGAATGACTTTATGGATAGACCATCTTAATACACACACCATTTCTTAAATGAATGTAACCTGTTCTCTGTGGGCTGAGAATAAAGTCACTCACTCAAGTCAAATAGTTTTGACCATAGCAGGAAGTCTGTATCCAAAAATCGTGCCTACAATTCATTCCTTGGCACAGCAGAACTGTCAACTCTCAGCTTAGCTACGATGGTGGTAAAATCCTTTGGTGATTTGAGAGTCATTGAAGAACAGCCTTATTACAATGAAATCCAATGTCTAAAAATTGTTATTATTTTGGGCTTGTCCCACAGTAAGAGCCAAGATTTTAAACTCTACTAAATACAAAACAAACAATCAAAAAGACGTTATAAATTTATGTTCATTTAAGAAAATACTAGTAGTGATGTATTATTTTGAAATATACAGTTAATATGTTTGGAGTTATTTAAAATTTATACTGAGAAAAAGGTATGTATTTTCAGTACTGCTGTTGACAAGCATCTACATAGCACAGTTAAATTGATTGTTGTCTTATATCAAACAACTTTTATAATACTCATTTTTATTTGTTATAATATTTTATAAAATTTAAGGAATATGATAAAAAAAGATATTGTAGGTATTGAAGAGGGGGTCTCTGGGAGCAGTTGGGGTACAAAAAGGAAACAAGAATGTGATTTAATTCTATTTACTTAAAATGTTTTTAAATGTTAACAAATTCAGACAAATTGAAATCATGTAACTTTTATCATCATAATTCAATAAAAGTTTAAAAAAATAAAGAAAACAAAAGTAATAACAACAAAACATCCCCTGTTACCTCCTCCCTCCCCCTGCTTACCACCTTACCACCTCCTGCTTCCTGGCCTTAGCATTCCTCTATACTGAGGCATAGAACCTTCACAAGGCCAAGGGCCTGTCCTCCCATTGATGACCTCTTTGGCCATCCTCTGCTACATATGCTGCTGGAGCCATTAGTCCCACCATGTGTGCCCTTTGGTTGGTGGTTTAGTCCCTGGGAGCTCTGAGGGTACTTGTTAGTTCATATTGTTGTTTGTCCTAAGGGGCTGCAAACCCTTCAGCTTCTTGGGTCCTTTATCTAGCTCCTTTATTGGGGACCCTGTACTCAGTCCAATGGATGGCTGTGATCCTCTACTTCTATACTAGTTCATATTGTCAGAGCCTCTCAGGAGACAGCTAGTTTAGACTCCTGTCATCCAGCACTTGCTGGCATCCACAATAGTGTCTGGATTTGATGACTGAATATGGGAAGGATTCCTAGTTGAAGCAGTCTCTGGATATTTTGTTCCCCCTTTTATGAAGGAATGAAGTATCCACACTTTAGTCTTCCTTCTTGAGTTTCTTATTGTTTGTGGATTGTACTTTGTGTATTCTGATCTTCTGGGCTAATATTTACTTATCAGAGAGTGCATACCATGTGTGTTCTTTTGTGACTGGGTTACTGCACTCAGAATGATATTGTCTGAATCCTTCTATTTCCCTAAGAATTTCATAAATTCATTGTTTTTAATAGCTAAGTAGTACTCCATTGCATATATGTACCACATTTTCTGTATCTATTCCTCTGTTGAGGGACATCTGGGTTGTTTCCAGTTTCTGGCTATTATAAGTAAGGCTGCTATGAACATAGTGGAGCATGTGTTCTTATTACATGTTGGAGCATCTTCTGGATATATTCCCACAAGTGATATAGCTGGGTCCTCTATGGGCTCTCATAAAATTACAAAGCTTCTGTAAGGCAAAAGACACCGTGAATAGGACAAAACACCAACCAACAAATTGGCAAAAGATCTTTACCAATCCTCTATCCAATAGAGGGCTAATGTCCAATATATAGAAAGAACTCAAGAAGTTAGACTCCACAAAACCAAATATCCCTATTAAAAATGGGGTACAGAGCTAAACAAAGAATTCTCAACTGACGAATACCACCGAATGACTGAGAAGCATCTAAAGAAATGTTCAACATCCTTAGTCATTAGGGAAATGGAAATCAAAACAACCCTGAGATTCCACCTCACATCAGTCAGAATGGCTAGGATAAAAGACTCAGGTGACACCAGATGCTGGAGAGGTTGTGGAGAAAGAGGAACACTCCATTGCTGGTGGGATTGCAAGCTGGTACAACCACTCTGGAAATCAGTTTGGGGTGTCCGCAGGAAATTGGGACAGGATCCTTTCTACCTCTGCCTACAACTAAGAAGAATGGCAGATCCACAACCCTCTGCACACCTTTCCTTCAAGCAGAGAGCTTTTCTCCAGGGAGTACTCTGAACCTCTCAGGAGGGACCAGCTGGGAGGCACAGGTCCCAGAAACTGCAGCCTTCATTCATCCATCTGCACCCAGGAGGGACGGCTGATCCACAGTCTCCTGCACACAGGTCCTACCAAGGTAGAGCTGATCTCCCAGAAGTGCTGATACAGGCTACAGACCCAGTCAGAGATAGCAATAACATCTAACACCAGAGATTAACAGATGGCTAAAGGCAAACGCAAGAATTTTATCAACAAAAACCAAGACTACTTGGCATTATCAGAGCCTAGCACTCTACCACAGCAAGTCCTGGATACCCCAACACACAGGAAAAAAAAGATTTGGATCTAAAATCATATCTCATGATGGTGATAGAGGAATTTAAGAAGGACATAAATAACTCCCTTAAAGAATTACAGGAGAACACAGATAAAGAGGTACAAACCTTTAAAGAGGAAACACAAAAAATCCCTTAAAGCATTACTGGAAAGCACAGCCAAACAGGTGGAGGAATTGAATAAAACCATCCAGGACCTAAAAATGGAAGTAGAAACAGTTAAGAAATCATGGAAAGAGACAACTCTGGACATAGAAAACCTTGGAAAGAAGTCAGAAGCCATAGATGCAAGCATCACGAACAGAATACAAGAGATAGAAGAGAGAATCTCAGGTGCAGAAGACACCATAGAAAACATTGACACAACAGTCAAAAAAAGAAAATACAAAAAGCAAAAAGATCCTAACCCAAAACATCTAGGAAATCCAGGACACAATGAGAAGATCAAATCTAAGGATAAGAGGTATAGAAGAGAGTGAAGACTTCCAACTTTAATGGTCAGTAAACATCTTTAACAAAATTATAGAAGAAAACTAGCCTAACCTAAAGGAAGAGATGACCATGAATGTACAAGAAGCCTACAGAACTCCAACTAGTTTGGACCAGAAAAGAAATTCCTCCTGCCATATAATAGTCAAAATACAAAATGCACAAAACAAAGAAAGAATATTAAAAATAGTAAGGGACAAAGGTCAAGTAACATATAAAGGCAGGCCTATCAGAATTACACCAGACTTCTTACCAGAGACTATGAAAGCCAGAAGATCCTGGGCTGATGTCATCCAGACTCTAAGAGAATATAAATGCCAGTCCAGGTTACTATACCCAGCAAACTCTCAGTTACTATAGATGGAGAAAGCAAAGTATTCCATGACAAAACCATGAGAAGCACCTAAAGAAATGTTCAACATCCTTAGTCATCAGGGAAATGCAAATCAAAACAACCCTGAGATTCTAACACACCAGTCAGAATGGCTAAGATCAAAAACTCAGGTGACAGCAGATGCTGGAGAGGTTGTAGAGAAAGAGGAACACTACTTCATTGCTGGTGGGATTACAAACTGGTACAACCACTCTGGAAATCAATTTGGTGGTTCCTCAGGAAATTGGACATAGTACTACCAGAGGACCCAGCTATACCACTCCTAGGCATATAGCCAGAAGATGCTCCAACATGTAATAAGGACACATGCTCCACTATGTTCATAGCAGCCTTATTTGTAATAACCAGAAACTGGAAACAACCCAGATGTCCCTCAACAGAGGAATGGACACAGAAATTGTGGTACATCTACACAATGGAGTACTACTCAGCTATTAAAAACAATGAATTTATGAAATTCTTAGGGAAATGGAAGGATCTGGACAGTATCATTCTGAGTGAGGTAACCCAATCACAAAAGAACACACAGCTTGCACTCTCTGATAAGTGGATATTAGCTCAGAAGCTCAGAATACCTAAAATACAATCCATAAACCACAAGAAACTCAAGAAGATGGAGGGCCAAAGTGTGGATGCTTCATTCCTTCTTAGAAGGGGGTGCAAAATACCCATCTAAGGAGTCACAGAGACAAACTGTGGAGCAAAGCTGAAAGAAGGACAATCCAGAGAGTACTCTACCTGGGAATCCTTTCCATATTCAATCATCAAACCCAGACACTATTGTAGAAGTCAGCAAGTGCTGGCTGACAGGAGCCTGATATAGCTATCTCCTGAGAGGCTCTGCCAGTACCCAACTAACACAGAAGTAGAGGCTCACAGCCATCCATTGGACTGAGCATAGGGTCCCCAATAAAGGAGCTAGAGAAAGGACCCAAGAAGCTGAAGGGTTTGTAGCCTCTTAGGACGAACAACAATTTGAACTAGCTCGTACCCTTAGAGCTCCCAGGGACTAAACCATCAACCAAAGAGCACACATGGTGGGACTCATGGCTCCAGCTGCATATGTATAGCAGAGGATGGCCAAGTAGGTCATCAGTGGGAGGAGAGGCCCTTGGCCCTGTGAAGGTTCTATGCCCCAGTGTAGGGGAATGCCAGGGCCAGGAATTGGGGAGAGGGTAGGTTGGTGAGCAGGGGGTGGGAGGAGGAAATATGGTTAGTTTTTTTGTTTTTGTTTTTTATATCATTTGGAAGGGTAACCAGGAGAGGAGATACCATTTGAAATGTAAATAAAGAAAATATGTAATAAAAAATGACATAAATAAAAAATTTCTTATAATTTGTTATCAAAACATATTGGATTTATATAGCTATTTAGTAACATGCATACAGTGTTACACAAAGATACTATGGGTAAAAAGGTATTGTAAGCCTTGAGAAACCCTGATTTAGACTAAAGATGTAGGATCTAGCCAATGGCAAACAAGAAGTAGTTTTGGAAAATTAGATAGTCATGCTAGTGAACCTAGGTACAAAGTTATCACAATCTAAGTGAGGCCAAGAATGAAAGGCATGTGCTGGTCCAAGATGATAAAAAAAAATAATTCACTTCAGCTAATTCAGGAGTTGAGGGCTTTTGCTAACCCTCTGTTTTTACAAATTCTGCTTATATAAAGTGTGGGCATGGTTCAGTCTATAGGTAGGGACATAGATTCATTTATCTGAACAGGAGAGAATAAAGGCATAAAGCCAAGTAGTCTGGGTACCAAGTTCCAGACTTCACCTGCCCCAGAGAATCCCTCTGCCTACCAAGGTAAATTGTTTTCCATGGCTGTGCACATGTCTCTTCTTTTTTTTTTT
>JADRCD010190224.1:0-12500 GCA_019843815.1 Montemys delectorum
CCCCCCCCCAACTCCTGGGAATCTATTCGCTGCTAGAAATCTGCAAAGAGAAGTAGGGAACGAAGTGTCAGGGTCCAGGGGCTCCTCAACTCCTGGACATTCTGGCCCTGCTAAGTTGCCAGGAGTTGGGAGCTGAGTGTGTGGGGAGGGGGAGGGCACAAGCTGAGGAGAGCATCAAGCCTGGGGCCAGGGGGAATGGGAGCTCCAGCTTAGCTCATCAGTGATTGTCTTTAGAGGCCTTCTATGAGAGATTTAGGCTATGGCTCTGTGAGCAAAAGCCTTCTCCTCCATGCTCCCCAGAGTGGTTCTCGATGAGAGAGACAGTCCTCGATTCCAAACTGTTTCTTGGTTGTGCGCTGTGGAAAATGGACGTGTGCCAACTCCTCACGGTGGACTAGAGATTAAATACCTTTTGCAAGGAGGAATGTCTGGGCAGGAAAGCCTATTGGCTAAACCCTCGGGGCCTCTAGGTACCTCATTAGTAAGGAGCACTCTGTCCTGGGGCTACGTGACTACAGGTCGTGTTTCTTTATGTGGGAAGTGTGGCAGTGTTCAAGGCCAGGAATTTGGCAGGGAGCAGGGAGGTGCCTACCATCTCAGGTGGGTGGGTATGTGGGTGCTAGGGTCTCAGACCCTCTCTACTTTACCAAGTTTCTGGGCATGATCTACTGTCCCGCATTGTTGCTATGATGGAGAACCCTTGGCAGAATGCCCTCTTTCTCTTTACTTATCTGTTGATACTGGGCTTTTTCTAGGACTCCTTAAATGTGCTTGCCTCTTGAAGCCCCCTTGAATTCGGATCCATTTTAATTAATTCAGTTTCTTTGTTCAGCCCTATAATATTGTCTCCCAACATGCATTAGCCTGCTATAAACTTCTTACTTTTAAAAAAGGAGCACAGATGTCAAGGGCACATGTCCCTCATGAACTTGAGAACCCTCCATGAACTTCCCGTTCAGTGCTTGTAAATACAGACCACACATCCCTGCCTAGGGTGTTTCTGTAAACTAAAGTCCCACTTGGCTGGGGGTGCTGCATCCCTGGCTTGTGGGTTGTCATCATCTCCTGTCCCAGCCTCAGTCCCTTACCATCTCAGTCTCCATAGGAAGTTCAGGTCTCATCTCCATATTTACAAAAGCTCCAGTTGCACAAGGCATGTTTTGCAGAGTGGATTTTTACTAGAGGAAGCTGTGGAGAGAATTGGCATCCAGACAATTTCCCAGGGAACATCAGAAGTCTTTGCCCTCGGGGCCCTGTTCCCTCAGCTGTCCTTGCTATTTCCCAACATGTGCTCCAGCTCCAAAGGCAGCTTTCCCCAAGAACCCCAGTTCACACTTGCCCTTTTACATTTAGCATCTGTATATCTTTCCTTAAGCAAGCAAACTGAGGCACTGAGAAGGGAAGGGGGGGAAGGAGGAAAAAAACTGTCATGAATTTTCAGGTAGCAACCTTGGAGGACAAGCTTGATTCACAATTTCTCTTCCTATTGGGATATTTTTCTCCTCGAGGTTCCACCTTCAAAAGCGTCCCTCAAGGACAGAGATTGAATGTTATTTGTTTGTATTTCAAGGCTTAGGGCACTAACAATATGGTATCTATGATTTTGAGAATATTGAAAAACTGGTCTTCTGACTTGGGGCTGGTGTAAACAAAGGAGAGTTAAGAGTTCTCTCAATGCTTTCAATTACCCACGGACTCGAGACTCTGTGAAATGTGTGGAGCCCATTCCTGAACATTCCTGCAGGGAAAAACAAAAGGTATAAATGAGAATGCCTGCTTTCTTTCCCTCTCACAGCTCATGCCTAGATATTCACATTCCATATGAATCCACTGTGATTAGAATGATGATAAATTTCAGTATTCAATGGGCATCCAATGCCAGGACATACGATACAGCTCTGTGCCAAAGAGAGTTCCAAAGAGTGACGCGTGGACCTGGCTTAGGGAGCCTAGTTATCCACTTATGGCACTTGACTTAGTGAAGCCAGTCCTTGTGACGGTTGTCATTAGGTCTGGAGACACTTAATCCTCAGCAGACCAGTCGTTGCCTCAAGGAAGTTTAGGTTCAATGGCCATGGACATGCTAAAGGCTGTGACTGAGGAAAGGAAGTCAGAGTGTAGCAGAATGTAGGGCTCACTACTAAAATAATAGTAACCTATTTATTCTTTTAGGTTATTGTGGGATACATTAAAACTCTAACTCTAACAGCTTCACTCCCCTAGTGATGAAATACTTACAAAATAAATGTTATAAACGAAAGATTACAAAGTTTTGGGTACATCTTGATTTTGGAAATTTTGTTTTATATCAGTAACAACAAAAAAAAATTTTAAAAAATGTGTCCATTTGTTTAATACCTGATTCACATGTGTAGGTCTCTATATGTGTGCATCTGTGTGTGTGTGTGCACTCACATGCAACAGTGTACGTGTGGAAAAGACAGGGAAACTTGTAGATGTCTGTTCTCTTATTCTACCATTTGAGTCTGGGAAACTGAACTCAGGTCATCAGGCTTGATGACAAGCATTTTTATCTGTTCAGCCCCTTCCCTGGCCCCAAGAATGCTTTAAAAATATTGTTAGGAGCACTTGTAGTAAGAAAACATGTGCTGTGCACACTAGCACCATGAGATAAAAGCTCACACAATGAAAAGGAGGTAATGAGCCAGCAGAGAACATAGGAAGGCCTCATTTCTAATCCGAGTCTTGCCAATAGTTAGCTCTGAACAGTGCGAGCCGTGATCTCAGTTTCCTCTCTCTCTGGGAAAGCAGGATAGCAGTGTTGCTCTGCCTGTATATAGATTTGCAAGGTGGATCTAAGGAAATCGAAGATTTGAAAACCTTTTCTGGGAAGTTAAGAGTGCTTTGCAGAGAATAACAATAACATCTCAGTCCTCAGGGTCAGAATGGCTGAGACCGGTGATTATCTCTTAATGGGTTTTTGGACAGAAAGTCATAGACATGGCAAACAGCTGCTTTCCAGGCTGAAAGCTTTGAGGAACCCAGTGTTGCTTGGATATACATCAAAGAGTCTCCACGTTTGTAGCAATGTTAATGTGAGAAGGTGTGGGATTGGATGGTGGTGGTATGGTGCTGCTAGATTCATGTGCCTTGGAATAGTTGATGAAGACTTCCAGAGAGCACTGTGTGGCCACTGGGACATTCCATTAGGGACTTTCAAGAGTGTTTAATGCAGTAATGGGATGGACCCTGGGAATTATACCACAGAGACCTTCTTTGCAGAAAGGGAACCTTCCTGCGCTCAAGATGATTATAGATAACCAGGGCCTTCAGCTCAGTGCTATTGCTTTTCATGAGCAGAACTGTGTGTATTATAGCTAAAAGGTTTGCATGCAATTTTAGCCAACAGCATTCCCAAAGATAGCTACAAAGGGTCTTCTTTTAATGATCCACCTATAATCTATTACCTAGAAATAAAGATGAAAGCATATCCTGTACTATGGATATTTAAGAGTGTATGTTTCCCACTTGAAGTTGGTGGAAATCCCTCGGGAAACTCAGTGGGACAATTGGGCGGTGGTTGTCACAGGGAGAAGGAAGGAATTGGACCCTTCCCAGTTCTCTGCAGCTCTCCCTAAGCAAGCAGATTTCAGGAGACATGAAATATACCCATTAGCAAATTTGAGGAGAGTTGAAGTCTGCAGTGAAGGTTGCATTGTGTCTGAGAGAGGTCCTTCAGAAGTTTCCTTTACAAAGTACTGTAGCAATGCTGCTTCTAAAAAAAAGAAAGAAAAGAGGACCCTCAAGAGAGAAAAGGGAGAAAAATCCACCAACATGACAACAAAGGCTGTAGCAGTTAAAAGAAAGCATGCCAAGGTCAGATGGAATAAGAAGGGCGGTTATTGGAACTTGAAGAGAGCTGTATGAGAAGCAGTATATGGAGAGAAATCCCCGAATTGAGTAAAATCCTCAGTAACATTTATTGTTGACATGGGTACAGCCATGACAAGCACTAAGGCCACAGATGCATGGGAAATTGGTAAGGCCTTTCCCTACATGGGTAAGGTTTGAACTTGGCAGTCCTCTTTTCTAGTCCAAGTTTGAGTGTTGAAAGATGATGGATCAAAGTCTGCAAAGACTAGCAACTGCTGCTTCCCTTTCAGGGTATTTATAGCCTGGGACTGCTCACCTTTGGAGACCTCCTGTTGAGAAATAGCCAACCCTGTCCTCCTATGCTGTACCTAATGAACACACTGAGGTGTGGATCATTAAGGGAGTAGGTGAGGTTCTATCAGAAAACACAAAGTATAGCCCATCCCAGTTTTCCTGTATCTGTGTCTTGCCATTTCTTCAGTCTCTGTCCTTTTTATCATTCCCTCAATAACCCTAGTTAGGGGTTCCAGGATCAGGAAAAAGATGAAGCTTCAGAAGAGCATTGCTACTGGACGACCCTGACTAGACCAGGGGGCTGGGTTAGAGACCACGGAGCTTCTCTGATCTCTGTATCTTCTCAATCTTTGCCTCTTTCTTAGCATTCTCATTGGCCGAACCCACAGGAAATCCAAAGGACGAAGGCAAATGTAAAGGTTGCTCATCATTTCCCAGAAGATAGAGAACTTTCTTAGATAGGAAGATAGCATGTATTCTCTTGTTAGAGACCCCCGTGCTAATGCAAAACACTGAAACAAACCAAAAATTACTTGGCAAAATAAGCAAAAATTCACAAGTGTGGTGATCAGTGTGTTAATCTAGCCCAGATTTGCTAGCTAGTCTCGTGCTGGAAAGTCTTGGGATGGCTATCTCTCTTTTCTCTATGTTAGAACTGGCCTTCTACTCACTCTCAGGGTGGGACGTGGATGATGTGACCTGACCAATAGAGAAGACTATTGAATAGGAACAGATTGCTTGACCCCTGCTGTAGAGTAGAGCAAGCATTCACTGATACAACCTGAAGGCAAAGGATCATGGACTGGGAGATTCTGACCCCCAAGAACCAGGTGGAGAGTTGAGAATAGCAGAGGAGGGATAAAATCCAGAGAAACATTGAGACCCAGAGAGGCTCCCCTCCTCCCCTGTCCACCAGGAAGCTGGGGGATGTTTACGGACAGCTGCAGAAGTAAGCGTTGATGAGTGCAGACAAGGAGCGTCTGTTCCTTCGGAAGAGAACACTATTTTCATTTAGTGGCAACTAGATGGTTTTTTGCCTCACTGCCAGAGAGCAGCACATCAGACACTGTACATTTCAATGACTCTGTGTTTCAAATAGGCTCTGTTTGTGCTTGCTGGTCATTCATGAGATAGTCATGAAGTGCAGACTTAATCTCATACAGGAAAAGCGGGTAAAGTAGCTGGGAAGAAAATCCAAGATTAAATGTAAAAGGGGAGTAATCTGTCTCAAGCAAGGCTGATTGTAATTGTATGCAGACAGACAAATCACTGATATAGCAGAACCTAGACACATGAAACTGAGGTCCTTGTCACTGATCTTTGCTGAGTGTCTATCCTAATTCACAAAGACTTGGAAGAGTCACAAGCTGTGACTAGTCATGACCGAGGAAAGTAGACATATGAGGAGAAAATGACAGAGAAGTCCAAAAATAGTTCAGTGTTGAAGCACTTTCAGGCTGTAGATACTTCCAGTCATGGCTTCTACCAGATCTTCTACTGAGTCTATAAGAAGTACTGAATACTTAGGTAAGCACTGCAGGCGATACCTACCAGGTCCTCTGTCTCAGACCCAGTCCATTATCGCCTTTCAGAGCTTAGTTTAGCTGGTCCCTACTCAAGGAAACATGTGATCTTCCTGCCCAAATAAGTCCTCCTCTCATAGCTCCGAAGACAGTGCCTCTGTAGCCCTTCCCCTCCATTCAGTTTTCAGTGTTTTTGGTTGATGCTCTCCGTCTCTTTCAGCATATAAACTTCACTGGGCTCCACCCATCTGTGTTATCACACTCTTAGACATAGTTTACGGAACTGTGTGTAAACTCTTAGCCCCGTTCATTCAACGGCTAATAATGCAAGGAACAAATGTGGTTTCTCTGATGCTTTTCTTGTTCCCTAGTTAGCACCTGTTATCTCTTCCTCCACTTGGCCTCTTGACGTCAGCAACTTAGATGCATCTTTTGTTTTCATTTTCTGCTCTAAGAACTGCCTCGGTTGTAAAGCCTGTGTGTTGTAGAGTAGATTACAGTAGACACAGGAACTAAGCAACTGATACAAGAGCAAAGTATCAGGGGTGGGGGGAGTTAAAAGGACCAACAATGTGGGTTTAAAGGCAGGCAAAATTCAATTCTATTGGGCTCCATTTGGCAGAATTGATACAGTGTGGAGTCATGACAACCACAGAGAAGAAGAAATTAAATTGAAAAGTTATTAAGGAAGTCTCCTGACACATCAAACGCCACTAAAGAGATCCGATCTCATCAATGTAAATTGTTCTTTAGATGGTTGTGCTGAGTGTCTCACCGTCCTCTTGAATCTCCTGCTCTTGTCTGCACACTTCATAACAAATCCATTAAAAATACCTGTTACTAAAAAACTTCTTTCACCTTATACGCCCTCCCAAACAAATAAAAGTAGTTGCTTCTTCTATGACTCTTTGCACCAACATTTAACATCCTGGGGGCAACAGACTCCCAGTAGACCAAAGTTTCAAGATCACAATGCTATCTGTGGTGAATACTTATTAAGTAAACATCTGACAAGATCCCACTGTAGGTATCTGCATACTTAATCTTCAAAAACTCCTTGAAAATGAAGCACACACACATTGTATAGGTGAGAAAAGAAAGCTCAGAACTGAAATTTGTTTGACAGTCACTGTTACTTAGGGAGCGAATCTGGATTTGAATCCATGCCCATCTGCAATGGAGGGTTAAGCTCCCACATAAGCAGTAGAAGGCAAGCAAATTCTATATTCCTCTGAAGAGTCCTGTGGTTCTGAGAGTCTTATCCCATGGAGCTGTAGCTATAGCCCTTTAATGTCCCTATGGAACTAATAACCTAATGATTATGATCGAGGTCATAAAGTTTGTGTTAGGTGAACATTTGATTTCCATCAAGTGTCACATACTTGGTATTTAGCCATTTTCCCAGAAGTGACTTTGGTCTTGCATTATTGGATAAGATTATGGGGGACTATCTTTGGCTAATTATCTTAACCAAGCCCTGAGAACATTGTTTGGTCCAGGCAAATAAGGAAATATTGATAGAGATAATTTACATCACACAGTTTTCCCTTATGAACTGTAAATAGTAGTGTAAAAATTGGAAATCTTTGCTAATGATGGTACTGCTACAGAAATCAGATAACGAGAGACAAGAAATTCGGCTAATGAGTGGGCTGCTGTTGAGCACGGATGACACTCAGGTTAGGATGCACACTACATAAGCTTAGCTAAGAAACATATAGAGTGGGGAAACATTAAAGGTTAAATGTGTACAAAGTGCACAAATCAGGTATGAATATGAAAATTTCATTTACAGTGCAGAGAATGTCAGCACAAACAAAAAGATTGATGACTGAGGTAAATTTAAATCTGTGGCAGCAGAGAAAGAGAATGTTGGATAGAAAACATTTTGGGGGCTAGAGAGATGGCTCACAGGGTGAGAGTACATCCTGCCCATGTCACCCTTGCAAAAGATCCAGGTTCAGGTGCCAGCACTCATATGCGGCAACTTAAAACCAACAGGAACTCCATTTCTTTTTTATTGGTTATTTTATTTATTTACATTTCAAATGTCATCCCCCCCCCACCCACCCACTCATCCACTCCTGCCTTACTGCCCTACAAAGGGGCATGGAGCCCCCACAGGACCAAGGGCCTCCCCTCTCATTGATGCCAGTTAAGGCAATCCTCTGCTACATATGCAACTGGAGCCATGGGTTGCTCCATGTGTACTCTTTGGTAAATTGTTAGTCCCTGGGAACTCTGGAAGGTCTGGTTAATTGATATTGTTGTTCTGCCTACAGGGTTGCAATCCCCTTTAGCTCCTTCAGTCCTTCCCCCAAATCCTTCATTGGGGATCCCATGCTCAGTCTGATGGTTGGCTTGTAGCATCCGCATCTGTATTGGTCAGGCACTGGCAGAGCTTCTCAGGGGAGAGCTATACCAAGCTCCTGTCATCAAGTGCTTCTTGGCATCCACAATAGTGTCTAGATTTGTTGTCTGCAAGTGGGAAGGATCCCCAGGTGCTGCAGTGTCTGGATGGCCTTTCTTTCAGTCTCTGCTCCATCTCTGCATTTCCTTTAGATAGGAACAATTCTGAGTTAAAATTTTTGAGATGGATGGGTGGCCCCATCCCTCAACTAGGGCCATGCCCATCCACTGAATAAGGTCTCCACAGGTTCTGGCTCCTTTTTGTTGGGTATTTTGGCTAATGTCATCCCTGTTGGGTTCTGAGAACCTCTTAAAGACTCAGTGGGTAAAGTGCTTGCTGTGTGGGCAAGCATGAAGACTTGAGTTCTGATAGCCAGCATCCATGTAAAAACCAGGTTATGGTAACACCCACATAAAAGCTGGGTGTGACTTTGAAAGTTTGTAACCCATTTGGGAGTAGGAGAGAGACAGGGGGTTCCTGGGAGTTCACTGACCAGCCAGACCTACTGAAATGGGGAGCTTCAGGAAGAACCTGAAAGTTTGTCTCAAAAAATAAGCTGTAGAGTGATTCAGGAAGACACTCAAGGTTGATCTCAAGCTTCCACAAATGCACATATGGCTAAGTACACACACACACAAAGGAGAGAGAGAGAGAGAGAGAGAGAGAGAGAGAGAGAGAGAGAGAGAGAGATTTTTAAGTGTACATCTTAATAAAGAATTAAATAATGCTAACTTGTAATAGATGGAACTTGATTTGTGATGGTGTTATGTTAAATGCAACATTAAATTTAGAAAATATGGCCAATCAAAATGTATTCAGCACACCGAACCTATAGTGGATGAGAGCTCATCACCACAGCACACTCCTGAGTTTGATGGCTTACTCTCTCTGACTTTTTGCTTCTGCCCAGCATTGAGGGAGACCACCACAGCATGTATCACTGCACAGAGGAAAATACTGGAACACAAAATTGGAGGTAGGTTCTATTCAATACATACTTTCTTCACATCATTGTGAAGTTAAATATTGTGGATTGAACCTTTATCAGCCAAGAGTCCCCTATACTTGCCTATTGATGTCAGGTGGTGGAATTCATATTATTTCTGTTCAGTTCAAGTCCAAAATTTGTAAATACAATGCGACTTTAATCTCTTTATTTTTATTTTTTTTTAGATATTTTCTTTATTTACATGTAAATTTCTCCTTTCCCAGGTTCCCCTCCAAAAAACAAACAAACAAAAACAACAAGAACAAACCCCTTTTGCTTCCCCCCTCCCCATGCCTGCCACCCCACCCTCTCCCACTTATTGGCCCTGGCATTCCCCTACACTGGGGCACAAAACCTTCACAAGGCTGAGGTCCTTTCTTCCTATTGATGATCGAATTTGCGATCCTCTACTATACACATGTTGCCGGAACATTCAGTCCTACCATGTATAGTCCTTGATTGGTGGTTGGGTCCCTGGGAGCTCTGAGGGTACTAGTTAGTAATTGTTGTTCATCCTAAGGGGCTGCAAACCCTTCAGCTCCATAGAACCTTTCTCTAACTCCTTCATTGGCGACCGTGTACTCAGTTCAATGAATGGCTGTGAGCCTCTACATCTGTATTAGTCAGGTATTGTCAGAGCCTCGACTTTAATCTCTTATCACACGATGATTCATTTTTATTTGTTTCTTTTCTTTTTTTCCAAAAATTTTTATTAAATTTATTTATTTATTCACTTTACAACCCAGTATCAGCCCTCCTCCCAGTTCCTCCCTCATGTAAGACCTCCCCCAACTCCCCTTAAAATGAGAAGCCCCCCTCTGTGTATCAATCTCCCTCATCCCCCATCTCATCCCCCAACCCCTACCTTCCCACTCCCCCTACTAAGTCCAGACAAGGCTGTCCATGTAGGGGTGCGAGTTCCACAGGCAGACAGGTAGGTAACAGGCTCAGAGATAACCCTTGCTCCAGTTGTTTGGGGCACCCACATGTAGACCAAGCTGTTCATCTGGTACATATGTGCAGGGGGCCTAAGTCCAGCCTGAACTCTCTCTTTGGTTGGTGGTTCAGTCTCTGGGCACCACCAAGGATCCAGGTTAGTTGACTCTATTGGTCCTCCTGTAAAGACCCTGTCCTCTTTGGGACCATAAGTCTTTCTCTGAACTCTTCCATTAGACTCCCAAGCTCTATCTAATGTATGGACGTGAGTCTCAGCATCTGTTTCCATTGGCTTCTGTGTGGAGCCTCTTAGAGGACAGTTAGGCTCCTGTCTGTGAGCATCATCAAGTATCATTAATACTGTCAGGGACTGGTTCTTGCCCATGGGTGGGTCTTATTATATATGAAAATTTTTAAGTGATATAAAGAAAACTCTCATGTGAGTTTTAAAATATGCTGTAGTCTTTAAAGAACAAATGTGGATGTGCATGAAGAATGAGAGGAAAGATGGGCACAGTACGAATTGCAAGGCTCAACACTGAACACAAGATGCTCAGTGAAATGAAATTTGTTGACAAGTTCAAGATAATGATAGAAGAAAGAGATAAAACAGTACAAAAGTGTGTGCCCAACAAAAGCATTCCAGACTGACCACGAGGGTGGTGTGTGTGTGTGTGTGTGTGTGTGTGTGTGTGTGTGTGTGTAGGTGTGTGTGTGACAATAATTCCCTGCAAAAGAATGGATTAAAAATTTGCCAAGAAATATCCTGCTGATAGTTGACTTTATTCTCTCCAGAACTCTATGACAAATGGGACAAAGAGAGGGGAAAGGACAGAATTTGCAATGGACAGACATGGTAGGGGACAGAGCCCAGAGATCCAGATGTGAAGGTCTTGACCAGTGAAAACCATGGGAGCCACTGACTCTTGTGTCTGCTAGTTTCTCTGGGTGTGGAATACTTCTGAGGAAGCTGTCAGTTCAGTGTTAGCCATGGAATTTACTGCCTAAGGGAAAAGACCTTGACATGCTCAATATCATAGGAAGGCTAAGGGTGATTGTTAAATAGGCACACAACACACACACACACACACACACACACACACACACTCATATGCTTGTATACATGAATACATACACACATACATGCATGTACTAATGCATATACACACTTCTGTAGCAGTAACTAATTTGTGAATATATTTGTATATTGTAAGTAATTTGTACCTTGATGGTACAGAAACAAATCACCAAAAGTGTTCACAAACTTGTAAACCTATAGCCTGGCCAGCAGAAATGGAAATATTCTAAAGAGACACTTGCATCTCTCAATTTTTCAGACTGCCAAAACAATGAACCTCGGATAAATGGAAACCTTTCCCCAGGAGTCTCAGGCTTGGGAGACAGAAAAGCCACCAGCCAGAAGGAAAACTTGTTTCCTTGAAAGAGATTCCAAACAGTTTTAACAACTTGTAAGATCACTTTACATGATGAGGCTGAAATCCAGACAGCCATGGATCAGTGGTGGGCTGGAACTTACCTTGCCTGAGATTGCTTAGGAGGGCCTTCTACTAAAACTCCAACCTCACTTCAGAACCCCCAAAAACATATCTGAGGGATTTGCCAGATTTCTTTGTCCCTATTGCCAAAGTGGCCATACAGAATAAAGCCCCTTCCTCTACTTTCTTGGTTTCTTGTTTGTTTGTTTGCTTTCCTTTTTGAGAATGTGACTGGGGGCATAAGGCATGAGAAGGTGTAGGAGGTTCAGCCTTGTTGGAGGAAGTATGTCATTGTGGGTAGGCTTTGAAATTTTAAAAACCCACACCAGCCTCTCTCTCTCTCTCCCTGCCCGCCTCCTCTCTGGATCAGGATATAGCTCTCAACTACTGCTCCAGTGCCTGCTTCCATCTGTATACTGCTATACTCCCTGCTGTGATGACAATGGACTAAATCTCTGGAACAGTAAGCAAGCCCTCAGTTAATTTTTACAAGCTTTTTTCCTATAATTAATATTATAATTAATTTTATAAGCTTTCTCATATAAAACTTGTCTGCTTCTAACATATAGCTTCCCCCTGTTCTGTATACTTCAGGACTCATTGCTAGGGAATGGTGTTGCCCACAATGGGCTATATCTACCTATATCAATTAAAAAATAAAGAGACTACTTTACAGATATACCCATACACAAACCTGATAAAGACACTTAGTTTAGCCTTTTCCCAGAGGTGATGGCTGATCTTGGTTGTCAACTTGGGACACCAGGGAAGAGGGAAACTCAGATGAGGAATTGCCTCCCCCAGATTATCTTGTGAGCATGTTTATGGGTCAATCCTTGATTGGTAGTTGGTGCAGGATAGCCCAGCCTACTGTGGATAGTACCGTATGCAGGCAGGTGGGCCTGAGATGTATAAAAAAGGTACCTGGAACTTGAAGGAAAGCAGCATCCCTTTGTGATTTTTCTTCCATTTTGATTTAGTTTCCCTTAATGAAGGATTATAACCTTTAAGATGAAATA
>JADRCD010190224.1:14338-40667 GCA_019843815.1 Montemys delectorum
GAGAGAGAGAGAGAGAGAGAGAGAGAGAGAGAGAGAGAGAGAGAGAGAGAGAGAATTCAGTATTAAGACTATCACCTTCCAGCACAAAAAATATGAAGAAAAAATATCTTCATCCCCCTAGTCAGGAAGTTATTGAGCATGGTACATGGTCACAAAGAATCCTTATTCACTACAGATCTGAATATAAAATAATAAAGCTGTTTTGGAAGGCAGGCTGGTAGCCTCTCAAATGATTACACAAGAATTGCTGTATGGCCCATCAATTCCAATGCTACACATATACTCCAAAGGAGTGAAAGTACACATCCATATAAAAACATGAATACAGCAGTATCATTCATATTAATCAAAAAGTATAAATGATTTCTATGTCCATAAATGATTCATGAGTAAATGATTTATAGTAAGTAAATTATTATAATAAATCATTATTTGGGCATAAAAAGAAATGAGAGGAGAATCCTTCTGGTTTTCATATGCACCTGGAGCTGATCCTGTGCCACTGTGCTCCTTACCCAAATACTTTAGGAGAGATCTGGTCTCCTAGGAGTACTGACTCACCTGTGAGCACAGATAAGACCACTCAAATTCCAGGCCCAAGAAATACCCACCCTGAGCAATCAGGACATAGGAACCAAGAAACAAACAGGGACAAGATCCTTCCAGTTTCAGTCTACACCCTGGAGCTGACCCTGTGCCATAGCTCTCCATACTAAAATTCCTCCAGGAAAGAACTGGTCTCCAGGGAGTACTGACACACAGACTTGCAGGAGGGACAAGCCACAGTCAGAGACAGCAAGATCAGCTAACACCAGTGATAACCAGATGGTGAGAATAAAGGGCAAGAACATAAGCAACAGAAACCAAGCCTACTTAGCATCATCAGAATCCAGTTCTCCCACTACAGTGAGCTCTGGATACCCCAACACACCAGAAAAGCAAGACTTTGATTTAAAATTGCATCTCATGAAGATGATAGAGGACTTTAAGAAGGAGATAAATAACTCCCTTAAAGAAATACAGGAGAACAAAGGTAAACAGCTTGAACCCCTTAAAGAGGAAACATAAAAATCTCTTAAAGAATTGCAGGAAAACACAACCAAACATATGAAGGAAGTGAACAAAACCATCCAGGATCTAAAAATGGAAATAGAAACAATAAAGAAATCACAAAGGGAGACAATCCTGGAGATAGAAAACCTAGGAAAGAGATCAAGAGTCATAGATGCAAGCATCACCAACAGAATACAAGAGAGAGAAGAGAGAATCTCAGGTGCAGAAGATACCATAGAAAACATTGACACAACAGTCAAAGAAAATGCAAAATGCAAAAAGCTTCTAACTCAAAATATCCAGGAAATCCAGGACACAATGAGAAGACCAAATCTAAGGATAATATGTATAGAAGAAAGCGAAGATTCCAAACTTAGAGGGCCAATAAATATCTTCAACAAAATTATAGAAGAAAACTTCCCTAACCTAAAGAAAGAGCTGCCCATAAACATACAAGAGGCCTACAGAACTCCAAATAGATTGGAGCAAAAAAATTTCTCCTGTCACATAATGCACCAAATGCACTAAACAAAGAAAGACTATTAAAAGCAGTAAGGGGAAAAGGCCAAGTAACATATAAAGGCAGACATATCAGAATTACACCAGACTTCTCACCAGAGACTGTGAGAGCTAGAAGCTCCTGGGCAGATGTCATACAGACCCTAAGAGAACACAAATGCCAGCCCAGGCTACTATACTCAGCAAAACTCTCAATTACCATAGATGGAGAAACCAAGATAATCCATGACAAAAATAAATTTACACAATATCGTTCCACAAATCCAGCCCTACAAAGGATAATAGATGGAAAACATCAACACAAGGAGGGAAACTACACCTTAGAAAAAGCAAGAAAGTAATCTTTCAATAAATCCAAAAGAAGATAGCCACACAAACATAAAAATAACATTAAAAATAATAGGAAAAAACAATCACTATTTCTTAATATCTCTTAACATCAATGGACTCCAATCCCCCCAAAAAAGACATTGAATAACAGACTGGATATGTAAACAGGACCCAACATTTTGCTGCATGCAGGAAATGCATCTCAATGTCAAAGAAAGACACTACCTGAGAGTAAAAGGCTGGAACACAATTTTCCAAGCAAATGGTCCCAAGAAACAAGCTGGAGTACTCATTCTAATATTGAATAAAAGTTTCAACCAAAAGTTTTCAAAAAGGATAAGGAAGGACACTTTGTATTCATCAAAGAAAAAAATCTACCAAGAAGAACTCTCAATTCTGAACATCTATGCTCCAAATGCAAGGGCACTCACATTCATACAAGAAACTTTACTAAAGCTCACAGCACACATTTTACCTCACACAATAATAGTGGGAGACTTCAACACCCTACTCTCATCAATGGACAGATCATGGAAACACAAACTAAAGAGAGATACATTGAAACTAACAGAAGTTATGGACCAAATGGATTTAACAGATATCTATAGAACATTTCATCCTAAAACAAAAGATTATACCTTCTTCTCAGCACCTCCTGGTACCTTCTCAAAAATTGACCTTATAATCGATCACAGAACAGGCGTCAACAGATACAAGATTGAAGTAATCCCATGCATCCTATCAGATCACCATGGACTAAGGCTGGTCTTCAACAGAAACAAAATCAACAGAAAGCCCATGTGCACATGAAAGCTGAACAACACCCTGCTCAATGATAACTTGGTCAAGGAAGAAATAAAGAAATTAAAGACTTTTTAGAATTTAATGAAAATGAAGGCATAACCTACTCAAACTTATGGTACATAATGAAAGCAGTGCTAAAAGGAAATCTCAGTTCTGAGTGCCTTCAAAAAGAAACTGGAGAGAGCATAAGTAGCAGCTTAGCAACATACCTGAAAGCTCTAGAACAAAAAGAAGCAAATACACCCAAGAAGAGTAGACAGCAGGAAATAATCAAACTTGGGGCTGAAATCAACCAAGTAGAAACAAAAAGAAGTACACACACACAAAAAAATCAACAAAACCAGGAGCTGGTTCTTTTAGAAAATCAACAAGATAGATGAATACTTAGCCAGACTAACCAGATGGCACAGAGACAGTATCCAAAGTTACAAAATCAGAAATGAAAAGGGAGATATAACAACAGAAACTGAGTAAATTCAAAAAATCATCAGATCCTACTACAAAAGCCTTTATTCAATGAAACTGGAAAATCTAGATGAAATGGGCAATTTTCTAGACAGATACCAAATACCAAAGTTAAATCAGGATCAGATAAACCATCTAAACAGTCCCATAACCCCCAAAAGAAATAGAAGCACTCATTAAAAGTCTCCCAACCAAAAGGAGCCCGGGACCAGATGGTTTTAGTGCAGAATTGTATCAGACCTTCAAAGAAGACCAAATACCAATACTCTTCAAACTATTCCACAAAATAGAAACAAGGAACACTACCCAATTCATTCTATGAAGCCACTGTTACGCTGAGTATTTTCCCTTGGAGATGGAACACTTTCTGTCTAATCAGGAACCTGTCACAATTTCCTTTCATAGAGGACTTCATAATTTTTTTATACTTCTATCATGCTTAATGTTCCAAATAGATGTTAAAAACTGGTTGAGTGCTTCAGTTCTCTTAGCTTCAGAAGATATCATGTATATTTAAGAGGCATTTAACTATTATAAATTATTTTGATGACTTAAAAAATATCAATACTTAGTTGTATATTTTAAAAGAAATTTTATTAGCTTAATAAAAAAAAATTAAGGCCAGGTGGTGGTGACGCATGCCTTTAATCCCAGCACTTGGGAGGCAGAGGCAGGCAGATTTCTGAGTTTGAGGCCAGCCTGTTCTACAGAGTGAGTTCCAGGACTTCCAGGGCTATACAGAGAAACCCAACCCTGTCTTGAAAAAAAACAAAAGAAAATAAAAATAAAAATAAATAAATTGAGTTCAGTTGGAGATCATTGACCTGAGCATGGTGGGATATGCCTTTAACTTCAACATTGGTGAGGCAGAGGCAGGTTGATTTTCTGTGTTAATTAGTTCTGGGTCAGCCAGGGCTTCATAGACCCAGTGTTGTTGTTGATCTTGTGGTTGTTGTTGTTGTTGTTGGTGGTGGTGGTGGTGGTGGTGGTCACTGTGGCAGTGGCAGTGATGGTGCTGTTGTTTGTTTCTTAACGGAGTGAAGGAAGATCATCCTAATTCACTGTTAAATACAGACTCTTCACTACAAGGAAACTTCAGACTGAATCCAATTTTGCTGCAGTCTTCTTGAATTTCAACTCTCTTGTTGTGTGTAGACTATAAAAGGACTTCCTAGTCTTGTACTTTCCGTCCAGTTCTCCCCAAAATAGAACTTGTCTCATCTATGCTTATAAGCCATGCCCTCCACGAGTGTGTGTGTGCACCAATGCCTGTGTGCATGCATGAGTGTGTGTGTGCATGTGTATAAGTGTGGTGTGTGTGTGCTTGAGTGTGTGTGTGAAGGTAAATGTATGTGTGAGAGTATGAGAGTGTGTGTTCTTGTGTGTGTGTGTGTGTGTGTGTGTGAATAAAAAAAAAAGAAAGAAATGAGATACTGATGCATGCTACCATATAGTTCAGTACTTATCAACCTGTGGGTTGTGACTCCTTGAGAGTCAAATGACCCTTTCAGAGGGGTCCTAAAACCATCAGAAAACACAAGTATTGACATTATGAACAGCAAAATTATACTTATGAAGTAGCAATAAACATAACGTTATGATTGGGGGGAGCCACAACATAAGGGACAGTACTGAAGAGTCACAGCGTTGGGGAGGTTGAGAACCACTGATACAGATGAACCTTAAAGTATTATGGGAAGTGAAGAGAACTAGTCATGGGAGGCAGAAGCAAGAATCCCAAAAACTTGTGAGCCAGCAGAGCCTGGCACACACAGGGTAAACACAACAAACACCTTCAAATGGCTGTGAAGGCCAGAGACCGATTCTGGATTTGTTCTTGATCACTCTCTACTGAGTATGTTGAGAATCTCTTGATGAACACAGAACTCCCAATATGAGTATTCTAGCTAGCCATTCTTCTCTAGGAATCCCTCATCCTCATTTCCCAAGAACTGCAATTACAGATGGGTCGCCATGTCCACCTGATACCTATATGAGTGCTGAGCATCCAAACTCCAGGCTTCATGCTTATACAGCAAGTGCTTTATCCACTAAGTCATAACTCCAGCCCCAAGACCTTAGTGCTTAAAAACAAAATCCCACCTGTGGCTTTTTCTTATTGTGTCTGTAACCCCAACATTTCTATGGGGATATGGATGACAGAGACTAGAGGATTCCAGGAAGCATATGGGTCCACTACTTTGGTGTATGCGGTAGCAAATAACAAGAGATGAACGAGGTCAAAGGTGAGAACAGACTCGTAGGGTTGCTCTGTATATGCATACCATGGTATGTGTGAACCCACACTCACACACACAATCGCAATCTCACACACACACACATAACATATTCACATAATGCACAAAATAATTAGAGCACTGTTACTTTAATATTACTAATTATCGCATTCATTGTGTATTTATTTTCTGAAAGCCGCTATGTTCTCCACTGAGAATAAAATAGTAAACAAAATGGAGGAAGGTAGAACTGGCATTTCTCCTCTGTGTCTAGTGTATGGCATTGACCCACTAATGAACAGAAACACGTTTACCCAGAGTTGTCAAGCTATATACATTCTGGATGAGACGGATACATTGGCGTTTGATTCCAGACCGATTTTCAGAGAGCATCCCTGAGTTTCTTCCCAAGAGAAAGGCCTAACAATTGAAGTCAGTTCTCTGTGGGAATTACAAAATTCATGGATTGTTTCTAAGCCAAGGGCAGGGAGAATGTTCCAAACAAGCAAACAAAAACAAAACAGTGATCTCAACAAGATGAAGAGAAGCCAGGGCTCACACAGCTAGCAAGCCACTCCTAACAGAGTACACCCACTGTGTGAACTTTGGCAGCCCTGCCAGACACACCTTCACGTTTCCTCCCCAACAATCCAGAAGTCCCATGACAATTCACCTTTGGAGAGTTAGTCTGTTTTTGATAAAGAGTTGCTCTAAGGCTAGGAAGAATGACTTCAAATGTGCAGTAGCTCATTATACAGTATAAGACCGATGTGCTGTCTACTGTACTAATATGACTCCTTTTTATTTCATCTAGATTTAAAATCCAGAATCTGTATCCAAAATGTATCCATCCTCCCTCTTTTCCTTCTCTTCCCTTTGTTTTTCTTGCTTTCATTAGATACCCCACACCACTGAGCTAACTCCCTTTTCTTCTTTAACTTTTTTGTTTTGTTTTGTTTTTGTTTTGCTTTTCTAGACAGGGTTTCTCTGTGTAGCTCTGGCTGTCCTGGAGCTCACTCTGTAGACCAGACTGGCCTCAAACTCAGAAATCCACCTGCCTCTGCCTCCCAAGTGCTGGGATTAAAGATGTGTGCCACCACTGCCCAGCTGCTGACTCGAAGAGTAGAGTGGCTGGCAGGTAGATACTCAATACAGATTGAATGAATGAATTCAGCATGGTAAACAACTATGGAAATCATTGAAGCCTCCTCAAAACTCATTTCCTTGCTTCTGAAATGGATTAATAATATTTATATGTCCTGCCTACTATCCACCAGTGCCACTGTGAGAATCAACTGATTTAATGTGCATGAGCATCTCTTTAAACTAACACACAATTAAGCTAGTTGACCTAGTAGTAGGAGAAGATACAAACAAAGCACTAACAGTCACGAATAGAATGGTCCTGGCATGCCTTAGTGACTTTCTCATTGCTCCCATAAAAGCACCTTAAGAAAAAGGACTTACTTTGGAGTACAATTCCAGAGGGATACAGTTTCATTATATGGCAGGGAAGGCATAGCAACAGGAAGGATGTTGTGAAGGCAGGAGCAGGAGGCTGTCAGCTCATGTTATAGCTGTATTCAACAAGCAGAGATTGAACAGGTAGTTCAGGGCCAGTCTACAAAGCATCAGAGTGTGCCCCCTAGACATGTACAGCAGCTGGGCTCAACCTCCTAGAGGTTCTACAGCCTGGAACCACCAGGCCATCATCTGGACACCAAGTGCTTAGATACTCAAGCCTATGGGCAACATTTCACATTCAGACTACTTCATGGCATGAGAGAAATTCAGATAAGAAGCTCTCTGTATGACTCATACTGTAATAACTGACATACCCTTGCAGGTTCTATACTGTCTTCAACTTTATAGATGGGATACTTAATTGGAAAATCGGACACTTTCTCAAATTCAGGCATTCAATAAGTAACTCAGGTGGCCTAAGCCAATCCTCATTCATTAAACTCTATCACCAATTAAATTAACATATAATCATAAATTAACGCATAATTATATTAGCCTAATGGTGGTTGTGTCCTTGCTAATTTTATACCATTTCACTTTCAACATCCTTCTAGCTGGGCGGTGGTGGCGCATACCTTTAATCTCAGCACTTGGGAGGCAGAGGCAGGCAGATTCCTGAGTTCGAGGCTGGCCTGGTCTACAGAATGAGTTCCAAGACAGCCAAGGCTACACAGAGAAACCCTGTCTAGAAACCTAACCCCCCAAAAAAAATTCTTCTAGGACTTAAACGTAAATTACACAAACAGGTATATCTTTTCTACATAACATTTTTTTGTTCTTGGCGGTGCTAAGGATTGACCCTAGGAACTCCAGCATGCTAGCCTCGCTGGCTACTGAGCTAGAGCCCCAGCCCTTCTCTACATATCCTTAAGTGATTTCAAGGAGTGCCTCCACCATAAAGTAGGTGACCTTTATGAAGTGAGCCATTTTTCACTTATTAAATAGTAAAACATTTATGTGTTGGAAAAACCATTACCTTGTGGGATGAATAGAGAGGAGGAACTGGGCTTCCCAAACCAATCCGGAGGTACTCGTCTTCAAGTACACAAAAGCTACAGAGCTCTAGTCTGCCTTCATTTCTACCCAGATCATTTTGTCAGAATAAAGACGTCATGGTCCCCCAGGAGAAACAACCATGGTGAAAAAGAGCAAGACAGATCAGGCACACCCATCACTGCCAGCTCAGCATCGTGTCAACAAGCAATACAGCTTGTTCTCTGTAGCCTGTTATCCTTGTGACCTGGACTGGGCTCCTTGTGTGAATCCCTAGAACAGTGCTTCTGGGAATGCTGAGATTCAAGAGAATGGAAGCATGGCTTCAGAAAGCCTCTCAACCGTTTTCTTATGGCACTGGGGTTTAAAAGAGAAAACTCTTGAGTGTACCTTTGGGAGGTGGGGGCTGGGTTCCTGGAAAACTCCAGTAATGGCTTGACGTATGTCAGCACAAGCTCAGGCTTTCTAACTTAGTGACCTAGAATTTCTGTCTCCACAATGCTTTGTATATGTCCCCACCTTCTTAAAATTCTCTGGAGTCCTGACATGTCTCGAATTACTGGGAACTACTGTACATTAGATTATTAGTCCATGTTCTCAGACCCCTATAAAGTTTATGATGGCCTTTAGAAAGGGACTTTTGGGCTTGCTACATGGGTAAAGTCCTTGCTATACAAGCATGAGAGTCTGGGTTTGAACCCTCAGAGATGCAGTAGAGCATGTTTTGGTGATCTAGCATCTTTAAGGGGAAATGGTAGGAAGAAATAGGACAATTCTCTCAAGCTTGCATACTTAGCTAGCCAGTAGGCAGTGGCAAAAAATAACCAATGTCCAAAGTTGTCCTCTGACCTGTACCATAGGCTACTGAATTCACACACAGGAGCACACACTAAGATTAGTTTTATAATATTTATTTTTAATTATGCTTGTGTAGGTGTGTGTTTGGGTGTGAATATATGCCTTGAGAGGCCAGAATTATTGGATCTGCTGGACCAGAGTTCCAGGCAGTTGTAAGCTGTCCAGTGTGGGTGTTTGAACCTGAACTCTGGTCCTCTGAAAAAATAGCACATGCTACCACAGTAACTGAGCCATCCCCTTGGCCTCCAAAAAAATAAATTTACTCACTGCTAACTGGCAGGCTATCCTTGTCTACCTCCATCCCAGATGTAAAAGGCACATTTTCTCACCACACTTCACATTCCTTAACAAGTTAGGAATCTTTCTAGAACATTCTTTCAGGGCAGAAACTACCGACTGCTGGGCTCTGCCATTTGCTTGCTGCAACTCTGAAGATATCATCAATGTTCTTCAGTCTTCTCGGGAGAGAAATACAGAAGTGGGAACAGGAGTCTCACAGCTACTTTCAGGTTCAGTAGGTTAATAGATCCTAGGCCTGCCTGACTCATAGGAAGTACTGTCTGTGTGAGAATTAGATTAAAAAGAAACAAACAGGAGCATAAAGTCTGATCTGAATGAAGATTTAGATCAATTGAATTGAAGACTTATCTGCCATGCCCCGTGTTTAAGACCTAACACCAAAAATGCCGGAAGTAACTGTAGACAAAAGAAAAACATGAAAAAATTGATTATATTAGCTGATAGTGGTCTCTGTGTTTTTTAAAGTAATCATGAAATTGCATGCTTGACATCTGTATGTATGTATGCGTGCATATAGAGATAGATATTCGTGTAAGTATGTGTTCCTGTTCAGGTTACTTGACCTACACTGTTCTATAAGACTATGATGTAATATATGCACTTTTCAAATCAAGTTTCACTGCAACAGAAACTATTATGAGCAATCCAAACGTAACTACAAAAACTACACATAGTGAGATATGATTACACTGGTACTCTGGGCTTTATTATGAACTATAAATTGCTTATACAGCTGGGTAAGAACCAAGAGCTCCTCCAGGCATTTTTATCCTTCAAGGAAGCAGACTTTGCAGCAGAGCCTTGTGGTTAGCTAACTTCATTAAAGATCAGCAGGGCCGGTGTTCCTGCTCTGCCTGGCCCTGTTAAAAGCAAGACGAGATGGGTGATAAAGATAACAGAAAGGGGAATTGTGCACTCGCTGCTTTCTGAGCAGTAGCACATGTGATCATTTACAGAAATCCGAGAAGATATGAGATGCTCTCTCTTCCATCCAGGAGAATTCACACAGCACAAGACTCACCACACTTTATATTCCTCAACAAGTTAGGATTGCCTCCCCTCTCCCACCTCTGCTGCACAGCAGATCCTTCTCAGATGGAAGTCCACCTCTGCCACAGGCCGGCCAATCTGGGCCTCCCTCAACCCACGGGAGAAATGGGGTCCTAGTCAGGTCGACGAGGCGTAGGCGAAGAAATGATGGCAGAGACGACACATGAAGTACAGGATCTGAATGTATTTCTTAAAAATGACATCAGACTTTTACAGTTATTGCAAAAGAGAAATGATAAATCTGGCAGCCTAGTAATTAAGGTACATCTGAGGCCACCTGAAACACACTGAGTCTAAAGCAGCAGCCATCTCTGGATAGGTACTGCGTCCACTTTGGGCCTGGGGGACTGCAGGTGGCATAAATCTAAGTCCTAGTTCATCTAAGTTCCAGTGCGAGTCCCCGTCCAAGAGAGAGTCCAAGAGAGCCCAAGTCCAAGAGAGAGCATACAGTGAAAACCAGGCTTATATGGTATACAGGAAACAGGGCAAATGACAAGAGTCACATAGATGGGCGGGGGGTCAAAAGGATCAGAGTGCAGGATTGAAGTCTCATAGGCAAGTGACTGCTACACAAGGTCAGTAGGTATGTAGCCAGGTGAGAAGCGGGATAAAGAGCAGTTGAGCCCTCCCTGCTGGGGCTAATTTGGTATTCCTATACTAATTCCTTGATTCTGCTGGAGGTAAGACTAGGATAGTCTGATCTGGCATTTCCTGTTAATTCTCTGGGTCTCCCTGGCTGGAGGCACGCACCTGGAAGTTCTGACCTAACCATTCTAGCTAATGGCCTTGAGTTTCTAGTATGTAAAACAGTTCTGACTATTGTGAGACTGCCCTAAGGAATGAGGAATGAGCTTGACCTCTGTTGCTAATTCTAAGGGCAGAACCTGTCTGACAGGTAGATTCCTTGAGAGAAATTCCAAGCTAAGGATAGTTTGGAATTGAATTAGGATATATTGGAAACATCATGCTGGCCAGGAAACAATGCCCAATCTTAGCCATAAATGAATCATTTCTTGGGGTAACTTTATGCCTAAATATGAGGGCGTGTTGACGATTGGAAAGACTGATCTGGAACACGTTAGGAGATGCCAGCGGCTACTTGAATAGCCAGGAGGCACGGGTACCCCTTTGGGTCCTTATCGCCTCTTGCCCTTGATCAGGTTTTAAGCCCCATACTGCAGAAGTGACTGGCGTAGACGAGTGTGTGTGGCACACCTCATTCTCTTTTTTGCCATATTCTCCTCACAATCGCTGGTACTCACTGCACACTGTGCCATAGATGTGGGAGACACGAGAAGGCTCCATGCATACATCCACATCATGTTTCTGCACACGCCCTCCCCAAATAATTATGCTCAGGAGCCACTGAACTTCTCCTGTCCCTCAGTGTTATTCTCATGGTTGCAAGGATTCCAGTTGACTGAAAACTAAAGCACCCACCTCAGCAAACAAAACCCTGAAATGATTGGGACCACTTGGTTCAGAAGGAAGGAAGCTCTCCTCACTGCCATTCAAGTATATCGAGGTTTCCACTCAGCAACCTGACATGTTTTCCCCAGTAGGAAGCCAGCTATTAAGAAAATGGTCAACAATTTCTATGTGTTTACCCAGGATCAGCATTTTCTGAGCATCTGCTCAGGGTTAAGACCTGTCTCAGGCTCTGAACCCATTATCAGCCTCCCTCTAAGAGCTCTGTGCTATGGGCGTTCCTCATGAACAGGTGGGACACAGAAGAGAAGAAAATGCACAGAGGTCAGGAAGGAGCCCAAGACTCAATTGTGGAGTTTCTGTCTCTGCCAGTCCACCTCACTGTCATTCTGTGTCTGGTCTTCCTCCAGTCGGGGGAGGTCATTCTATAGAGCTATCACAGGTGTGACTGAAAGTTTGAGTATTTAGTCCAAGGCTTGGCATTGAGTGTGAAGTATTCGATTTAATTTACTCAGAAGCAGCTACATCGATATCGACAGCCATGTGAGTACCATCAATAATCACCAGTAAACATTGTCATCTTCATCATTATCACCACCACCACAACCACCACCACCACTACCACGATGATGATCATCATAGTCATCGTCATCGTCGTCATCATCATCATCATCATCATCATCATCATCATCATCATCATGAGCAACCTCAACCACAGAGTTACATTGTGCTTCCTTGTCTCAGATGGACCCTGATGGGAAGTCATTTTCATTTCTGTGCTACTGACTACTCTTCTATGTAAAAGAATAAATGGAGGTAGATAATAATACATTGACCTTCCAGATATTAGGAAGAGTGACGAGTATTGATAAACCCTGAAAATATATAAAGAACTATTTGCTGCTAAAGAACACCATTCTCAACGCCTCTGCCCCCTTCTTTTCCTCCACCTCCTCTTTCTTTTTGATTTTGTTGCTGTTGTTGTTTTTCAAGACAAGGTCTCCCCTAGGTAGCCTTGGCCAGCTTGACAGTCACTGGGTGTACTAGGCTGCCATAGAGTTTGTAGAAAACCAGCCGCCTCTACCCATTCAGTACTGGGATTAAAAGCATGTGCCACCACACCCTGCTCTCAACCTATTCCTAATAGAACAGAATCAAGAGCTGCTCTAGGTCTGCATGGCTGAGAAGATTTGCCTTTAATTCCTAAGTCAGTTTTCCAAGGCACACAGCTCAAGCCCAGCTCATCTCTTCTCCCCAGAGACTAATCCATAATTATCTTCTGACACATTTATAGCTCACTTCCTTCAAAGAGAATGCTTACTGAATGTTGTTCAGTAAGCCATTTCCAAGTCTTGATGCTGAATAACAACAATCCCTAAGCCCCCTCTCCCTACACACTGTAGGTGCTTTGGTTTGGGCCCCCTCTCCCTACACACTGTAGGTGCTTTGGTTTGGGCCCCCTCTCCCTACACACTGCAGGTGCTTTGGTTTGGGCCCCTCTCCCTACACACTGTAGGTGCTTTTATTTGGGCCCCCTCTCCCTACACACTGTAGGTGCATTTGTTTGGGCCCCTCTCCCTACACACTGTAGGTGCATTTGTTTGGGCCCCCTCTCCCTACACACTGTAGGTGCTTTGGTTTGGGCCCCCTCTCCCTACACACTGTAGGTGCTTTGGTTTGGGCCCCCTCTCCTTACACACTGTAGGTGCTTTGGTTTGGGCCCCTCTCCCTACACACTATAGGTGCTTTTGTTTGTTCATTCCTAATGGGTTTTGTTTCACCTAGCCAACCCATATTTCTGCCTCATTCCCCCAGAGGATTCTCACTTTCTGTTCCTGGTGACTCCAACTCTTTCTGAGACGGCAATAATGTATTTTAAATATGCAAGCATACAGGCTAAAAGTAACAAAAACAACAACAATAACAATAACAACAACACCCCTCATCTGACATTTCCTTAGAGCCCGGCTTTCTTCTTCCCATTCTCCAAATCTCTGTGTCTAGAGCTGGCATTTGTACTGAGCCCATATGATGAGACCGCTACAGAATATAAGTGTGTTAATGCCATGGGGGCGGCGGGTCTCCTTGCTGTCCTTCTAGAGCACAGGGATCACGGTTTACTTAAACTCTTCAATGACTTAAGACCTTAAATACAGGGCTACTCTGTTGACCAGGCCTTTTAGCAAGCTTTACCCTGGCACCTCCTGCTAGGGAGACTCTGTGACTCTGAGGACCTGTAGTTGATATTAAAGAGCTCACGTGTTCCTATCTCTTATGCTGCTGAGCATTTTCAGAAAGCCACAACTCATGGGTTTGCATCTTGGTGCACAGGGGATGGATAAATCAGCTGAGCCTCAATGGGTCTCCAGTTCTCTATCCGGAGAACAGATCCCTTTACTGTCCCCATGTGGATGTAGTCACAACTAAATGAAAAATTGAATACACAAGTTGCATTTTCAATGGCTGGTACATGAGATGCTTTCCAGCAACGTTAAATAATTGAAGTCTGGCGACCTTCTATTATCTGACTGCTCGTAGCTCCTAGTCTCTTCCAAATGTTCCCAGCACTGTCTCAGCTGCACACTGACCTCTGCATTTGACACTTGGAAAAATTATTTGTGTCGACAGTCTATATTCATTAAAATAAATTTAATGTGGTTCTCAAGCCTTCTAGGCTCACTTCTACTGGAAAAATCCAATACAAATGAGACATCTGCTTCTCATGTGCAGATGGCATAGGCATCTTTCACATCTTTGTCAAATAAAGAGAGTGGGAAGTCTCATATAGCAGCACACACGGGTTCTGCTTCTTTGTTATAGATTAAAGAGGATGATGGAAAAATATGATGAACATACTTTCTGAAACCACACTCATTTGTATTTCAGTATGATCCACATTTGATTGCTCCAGAGAATTCTTTGTTGAGTTTTTTTCCATGAGAAGGAATGTTGTTAAACATTTCAGATGTCTTAACATCTGGAAGAAGTTAAACAAACAAACAAACAAACAAACAAACAAAATCATGGCATAGACTCTGCTTAGAAAGATAATGTAATAAATCTTTTCTTTTTTAGGTGGAAAAATAAATTATGCATTTTAATATTAAGTCTGGGTTTTCTCAATGGAATCAAGACTCCAAACCTCTGGATCAGATGATTAATTTAAAAGTCCATGTATACTGACTAACTATGTACTACCATGACCCAACGATGATCAATGACGAACAAACTTGTATCCTTTTCTTTCAGTTCCACTGAGAGAGGCCAACAAGTAGCTGGATAGTCAGAGCATATCATGGTCAGCACAAGTGTTAGTCCAGTGAAAAGGAACTGTAAGAATGTACATGAGGACCAGGAGCTCAGTTGGTAGAAAGTTTGCCTAGCATCTGTGAAAACCCAAGTTCAATCCCTACTATTGTGGAAGTGCTGAGATTAATCCCAACATTTGGAACATAGAGGCAGGAGAACTGGAAATTCAAACTCATTCTTAGGTATGTAGCAAGTTGGAAGCCCTGAATTGGGCCCCAGTAATGTTAAGTAATTGAATCTGAGTGTTCCCCTGCTACCTTACTGCTCATAGCTTCCATATTTTCCACGTCTCCAGCACTGATCCTAATTGCTTAACCATATGCCTTTAAGTGTACAATGGCCTTTTCATTTGATTGTATGGGACCTATCTCAAAAAAAAAAATCTACGTGCACATTCAATAGCTGCAGTTCTCAGCTCACACGCTGCTTGCTTTCCTCATGTGAACTCCCAGCATTTTATTTGGACTTCCACAATGGACATTTTCCATTTGTGTGTCCTCCACAAATATTTGTAGAATGAAATAACAATTTCCTTACCTTTTCTAAACACAGGAAGCTGGGATCTATAGCTCAGTCATTACTGTTCAATATCTGATCTCACATACCTCTTGCCGGGCTGTGAGCTAAGAGATAAGTCCTGGAGCCCTGAGAACTTAGATCTTTGCATGACCTGGTCATGGGGGTCAGGGTTTAGTGAACTGAATAGATAATCAAAGGAAGGAACTGACCTCTGGGATGTAGACATGGCTCCAAGACATGGCTCCGTGGCATTTTATGTTATGCTGTGGGTCATCTGAAGGTACAGGCTGGTCTAAGACTCTCCCCATTGATCTAAGACCTCCTTCATTCTGCCTTAGCCATGGTATCACACATAGTGACATACATATATTCATAGGAAAATTTAAAAAATAATAAAAGGAATGAATCTAAAGATCACTGCTTGCATTCAGCACAGAGTCTAGGAAACCATCCAAAATAAAACATTCAGCAAAAGGTTAGATACCAAATACCAAGAACCTTAAAATATAAAAAAAAAAAGGAAACCAGGCCATGCCATGTGTTGGAAAATACCGAAATGGCTTATATGAAGACTTTGTGTCTTTATTGGCCTGTTTATCTGAGTATTTGTATAAGTCTTTCTCTGCCACCATGAATGGACCATTGTTTTGGAGTTCCTAGACAAACATAGAGTTCAACAAGTATGAACTGTGATTAACTAATTAACCCTTCAGACATACCCTGGAAGGATGCAGCTGATCCTCTCTGGTCTGTATTTGGCCAACTGAGCTAACAGGCAGTCATGGTTTTTAAAAAATTGATAGATGATATTTTCTATTTTTAATTGGAAATGTTGCTTTCGTTAAACAATTTCGTTAAAGCAGGCCAGCCAGGCCCCCATCATTCTGCTTTCCTCTGCTGGACCATCATAGATGCTCCATTGAGGATGATAAAAGAGGCTTGGTGACTCTGTAGCAGTTGTATTCTTAGCCTTCAGGAGGTTTTAAGAGGACCTGACCATCAGGATGCAATTGAATCTTTATACAAACATTGGACAAGATACTCTGACTCAAATACTTCTGGAATCTGTCAAAGAATCAATATCTCTACCCTGTCATGAAACTCAGAAATCATGGAGTACTTAAGATGTCATACAACAGAGACAGAAGAGTTTGAAGAATAATTACCCATCCAAAAACTTGTCATCTTTGGGTGGGTTCTCATCATCCAAAGAGTGGTAGGAAATGGACTTATGATGAAGATGGTACCAGTCACCCCACAGCTACCAGCTACCCCACAGCTAGCTTATTCTCACCTGTGCTGGTTCTCGAGCACCCTCTACAATGTGCATACAAGCAAAAAGGCACATGCCCGGAGCAACACGGTTTGAGAAGACCTTTCATCAGGGAAAGCTGGACTCCTTTCTCTGCATTCTGGTTACAATGCACCCAAGGCATAACACAGCAGAGGTTCCCATTTCCTTTGTACAGTCATCCTGGTTGACTAAGACCACCCAAAACTCAAGGCATTTCTTTTTCAGTCATATCTTCTCACCCTTCCCCTCTCCTTCCAAATGTCTTCTTTCCTCCAGATAAGGGCGTTTACTCAAGCCAGATCTATTTACCTAGCATCTTATCTGGAGCACGTGTTAATCCTTACAGGCTAGTCTCAAGTCTCCCTTCTTCACTAGAGATATTTCAAGAGCTGGCCTTGAGCTAGACTCTGAAGGACAGAGACAATGGGGTGGTTGGAACAAATTGGATGAGGAAAGAAAGGGAGGAGTGGATGGACAGATGCCAGTATGGTAGTAGTTTTATCTGGGCTTGAACTTGTGCATTAGTCACTGTACTCAGATATACACAATCCTGTTTACTGAATGCATTTTTTAGAGAGGAGACAGAGCTCAGCAGTGAGATGACTTCCTTGAGGCCACATTAGTAGTTACTAAAAGCTAGGATCAGGTGGGTTTACAGTGACATCGGCAACTCCATGGCTCACATAAGTACTGAGGAAGGACTCCCTAATCGCATGCTTCTCTGGGGATTCACTGTTGATAAGGTCATGTCCCTACCCAAGTCTATTTGGCCTCTTCTCAAGGCTGCCTATAGCATCTCCTGCTGATGCCACATTTTCTTCTGCAATATCAGGTATAAGAACATGGGGCCGGGGGCAGGGGCTGACATTGATGCTGGGCTATGGTTCCCCCAGCCTGGGCTTGACTACCTCTTATTATCCCAGTTGGTGAGAGGGACTACCACCCATGTGTCATGAGAGTATCCAATACTGGAAAGGTGAAAGTGGCAATTATTAGTCACACTTTTGTTAGTACTCAAAAATTGGTACGTGCTGTCTATGCATGGGCAGGGGCACATAAGGAAAGAGAGAATAGTGTATAGGAGACTTAAAAGGGTGAGGTATCTCAAGAGAACATTCTGTTCTATCATCAAGCTGTCTAGGCACAGCAACAAGAATAAAGGGCATTTCCATTAATATTATCGTACAATAATTTATGAAAAGTCTAATTCTAAGTGTGCTATAGGCCCGTGGATATCAGAGGGCTCTGTTGATGCTTTCTAGGGATCTCAGCTAAACCATGTGAAATTAAGTGCAGACTTTTCTTTTGGTTTTGAGCCTCTTTTCTCCCTCCCCACCCCTCTCTCTCTCCTTTTTCCAGTACAGAGTACAGAATGTAGGGGGCTGGGCATGCTAGGCAAGTGTTCTACCACTGAGCTGTAATAATCCCTTCTGGACAGAAACATTTTACTATGAAAGAATGAGTACTGCCATCACCTTTACCTTCATTCGTGTCATCAAAGCGGTTGGTTGCCTTTCTGTTATGACCAGAAAGAGAAGTTCATTTCCTAAGAAAGATTACTTGCCTTAATTTTAAATTTCATTTTCAAATAGGTATTATAGCATAGCCCTGCCACTTCTCCAACAGCTTTGGTCACCCCTCACCAAGGCGGTAGAGTGAAGATCAAGGCTATAAATGAGTCTTCTCATGTAGATCTGGTTCATGCCAAAGGAATAGGAATGTTCTAGAATGAACAGGGGCGGAAATTGAAGTTTAAAGATGGGGAAGGAAAAAAATAAAGAAAAAACATTTTCCTACCATTTGGTGACATTTGCCTACCAAAACTGAATCCCTAACTCCAGTTTTCTGTCTCTAGAGACTTAACTAGCATTGGAACAGATGCCTGCTGTGTTTCTTTGGATCCTCCAGTAGGATGAGCCATCAGCAGCAGACCTTCGGCCCAGGGCTTATGAGTCAGGGTTCTTCTCTTCAGAAGGAAGGATCTTTAATCTAGGACTGCCATCACAATCTCTTCACTAAATGACTTCACTTTTTAGTTAAATATGGGCCATGTTCCCATCCTAGAGGGACTGTCGGGAACATTGTGCTAACAGAAGAGTCGGTTTCTACTGAATTGAGAAGAACTCAGTCTTCTGAGCATCTAAAATCTCCCCAGATCTGGACACTTGGTCAGTCTGAAGACAGCCTTCACAAGGAGGTCAGTTTTCTAAGCTTTGCTCCCAAATGTGTTCTGAGTCTTGAATCTTCGTTTGAAACCTCTAAGTCTACTTCTGAGTTTTCAGTAGTTTGTCTCTGTTTTTCTAACTCATACATACACTTGAAGAGAGAAGGAAACCAGGATTTCTTCACCCAGAGGATGGAAACTGGGCCACAGAGGTGGGAACCAGACATCGAAGGAGGCTGAGTAGGGCAGAAGAGAATCGGCAGCCACAGTCCCAGGAGCAGATCTGAGCAGCTGTTTCCTGCTTCTCTTTGGGAAGTCCACCAAGGGCTACTTACATTATAAGCCTGATCAATCACTCACTCTAGCATGTGTTATGAGGATGTAATCCTGCCATTGTGAAACAATGCCAAAACAAGGGCTAACAAGAAGTGAGGAACTGGGGAACCCTTTGAGCCCAGTATCACTGATTTTACAGATAGGACTATGAGGTTCAATGCGGGGAAGGCACTCTGCCCAAGGACTGACAAAATAGAAAGTGAGGACTAGATCTCAGGCAACCTGAGATCTTGTTGGGGTTTGCATATGAAATGTCCCTGGATGGCTCATGTATGTTGAAATCTTGGTTCCAGCTGGTGGAACGAATCAGACAGAGATCATTATATCACGAAAGCTCTGACCTAATAAAATGGATAAAATCACAGATGGAGTTGTCACTTGATGGCATTATTGGGAAATGCTAAAAAGGCCTGGTTGGAAACAATTTGCTTGTGATGAGATTTCTGGGACTGGTTCCTTCCTCAAGGGCTCTTTCACTACTGGCCACTATGAAGTGACTACATGCTCTGTCACCTCGGGCCTGCCACCATGATGTTCTGCCTCCCCATAGGGCCTAAAGCAAAGGAGCAAAGCAAGTCAAACACGGACTGAAATCTCTGAAACCATGAATGGAAGTAAACCTTTCTTCCCTTAAGTTGCTTGTCTTGGCTAATTTGTCACAAGCACTGAAAAGCTGACTGCAACAATGGCCCTTCTTCTTTTTTTTTTTTTTTTTTTCTGTATTTCTTTTGAAACAATTGAGGCTTTGAACATGAAGAGTCTCAGTTTTCAAGAGCAAGTGTATACACCCTCCCTCCATTGTTGATTTTTTCTCTTTTCTTTTCTCTTCTTTTCTTTTCTTTTTTTTTAACTTATTCATTTTTACATCTCACTTACTGCCCTTCTTCTGGTTACCCCTTCCCACAAATCCTTCCCCCTCCCCCACTTCTCCTTCTCCTCTGAGCAGTCCCACCCTGGCACTTCAAGTCTCTCTGCAGCTAGGTGCTTCCTCTCCCACTGAGGCCAGACAAGGAAGCTCAGCTAGAAGGGCGTATCCCATGTGCAGGCATCAGCTTTTGGAATAGCCCTCTCTCCAGTCGTTCGGGACCAAGCTTCACATCTACTACATATGTGCAGGGAGGCCTAGGTCCTACCTATGTATATTCTTTGGCTGGTGGTTCAGTCTCCAAGAGCCTCAAGGGTCCAGGTTAGTTGACTCTGTTGGTCTTCCTGTGGAGTTCTTATGCTCTTTGGGGCCCACAATCCTTCCTCCTATTCTTCCATAAGAGTCCCCAAGCTCCATCCCCTGTTTGGCAGTGGGTGTCTGCATCTGTCTGAGTCGCCTGCTGAAGTGTCCTTTCAGAGGACAACACACTCCTGTTGTCAAGGATAACTGAGTATCATCAGTAGTGTCAGGGATTCATGCTTGTCCATGGGATGGGTCTCAAGACAGGAAGAAGGGCATAAACAAGGATACTTGAGTCTCCTTTGAAAGAGGGGACAGAATGGTTGTGGAAGGCAGATGTAGGGAGAGAACTGGATGGGAGAGGGGAACAGGCGGGCAGAGGGGTCTGGGGTCAGGTGTTGGTAGGAACAGGGCGGGGTGGGGGGAGTCTCTCTTTTTAAAGCCTATCTTACTTTGTGTGTCCACTAGCATACTGTCTCCACCCTTTACTCTGGTTCTCAACCTAGGGTCTCAGAGGGAAGAGGATTTGATAAGGTCCTTGGGGATATGACCCAGGGCCACAACTCATGAGTCATGGAGGAATGCCTTGTTCCCTCTGACCAGAAGAACCCTCTAGATCCTCATCAAAAGGGAAAAAAGATTCTAGAGGAATCATTGCTGAAACTTTCCTCTGATGAGACGATCAACAAACATCAAAAGAAAAATTGGGGAAGGGAAGAAGAGAGAACGGAAAAAGTGGGTTGGGGAGGGAAATGGATGGAAGGGGAGAGAACCGGTTAAATAAGAAACAGAATCGATGGTACCAGAAACTCCCAATCTGAGCATCACTTGACGTCACTGAGGAGCTAGAGAGATGGCTCAGTGATTAAGAGCACTGACTGCTCTTCCAGAGGTCCTGAGTTCAATTCCCAGCAACCAGATGGTGGCTCACAACCATCTGCAATGGGATCTGATGCCCTCTTCTGGTGTGTCTGAAGAGAGCAATGTTGTACGCATATACATAATATAATAAACAAAATAAATCTTAATAAGAAAAAAAGGAGAAGTCTCTGAGTGCTCTAAGGAGTCAGGGACTGGGTTATTTGAATGCAGGGCTTCCATTTGCAATCTTTAAAATCAGGAGGAACTGGCCCTAGCCAGCGAAGTAGTAAGGCGAGGGGTCTCAAGCTCCTTAATGCTGCAACTACCTCCTGCTGCCGTGACCGCCAACCATTCAATTACGACATTCATTGCTACATCATAACTGTAATTTTCCTACTGGTAGACATCATAATGTAAGTACCTGTGTTTTACGGTGGTCTTGGGTGACTCCTGTGAAAGGATTGTTTGACTCCCCCCGCCCTGCCCCAAAGGGATTGGAACCCACAGGTTGAGAACTTCTGTGCTAAGGGACCATTCAGATACACCTTCCCTAACCCTGGATAAATCCTTTCCTAAACACTGCATAAACTGTGCCAGCAGTCCTGTTGCAAACCCAGCTGAGTTTAGGCTCAGAGAAAAATGTTGCAGGCACGAATTTTCTATGGGGAATTTTTCAGTCAGAAACTTTGCAGAAATGCCTTCAAGCTTTTTATCCAGATGTATTTCTTAATGTGCTTCCTCCCGTTCCGGCTGCCTCCAGCTTTGGTTCGCAGAAGTCCGTGTGTGCCTTTGAACTTCAGATAGCTTCCAGATCTTATGTCTGTGCTGTGACAGGGCAGCCTTCAGTTAACAATGCCATGGGGCCCCCATGAACAAAAACAGCCACAGAGCTGAAGGTTGTGACAGCCAGCGGCTACTTTTTCTGATCCCTTCCACAGTTTACCCTCTGGCTCCAAAACACTTGCTGTTTTGAAAGCTTGGTCACCTCTGGAGCCTGTTTTTGGTTGGTTGGTTGGTTGGTTGGTTGGTTGGTTGGTTGGTTGGTTTGGTTTGATTTTTGTTTTTCTTCTTGTTTTTTTTTTTGTTGTTGTTGTTTTATTTTTTGTTTTGTTTTGTTTTGGTTTGGTTTGTTTGCTTGTTTGTTTGTTTCTTTTCCTGAAACTAGTGGGCCGAGAGTCCTGAGCAGGGTTCACAAGGCGTCCATTTGCTTAGGCTTAGAGGACCCCTGAGACAGGCAGATGGGCTTCCCAGAAAGCAAGCGCCAGGGTTCAGAGGTCCTGGTTGGTGAAGATCCAGCTCCTAGCCTATGACTTGGATTTCTTCCCCATGGGAAAGGATTCTCTGGGTAAGCAGCAGCAGCAGGCGAGGGAGAGCTGTTGGTCTGTAAAGCTCTGCTTGGGGAAACCTTCATCACTGACCCGGGAGAGGGAGGGAAAGCCACAGACTGGCTCAGGAGGGCTATGTGAAAAGCCTAATTAATTGTTCAGTGTTAGATGCTCATGTGATGTATTGTAGATTCAAACGGCAGAAATGCAGCTTGCTCTTTTCACTCAACTCACATTGAAAAGCTGCCCCCCAACCCCCCAAATATTCCCTATCACGTAGCCCAGGGGCTCTCCCTACTTCCTTGCGAACGGTGTGGGCTCTCATTCCCTGCCAGCTGCTGGAATTTGTCGAGTAAACCTATGACATCACAATCGTTTCCCAAATCTTTGAAGTTATGTCAACAGCTCTTATTTTTCCTTCACAGTTAGAATTACAAGGTCAAATGACTTCTTGGGACTGTGTATTCTGAGTCCATGTTAGAAACGAGATACCATCAACTATTGGCAGCTGATGGGTGCTGAGGAAGGGCTAGCCACTTTTCTTTGGGGATATGATCCTCTGGTAGGTTTTCATGCCCCAGAGGATGGCCTCATATCCATGTACATACAGTCAATACGTCTGGACTTTTTGAGTAGTAGTGATGATGATGATGAAGATGATGATGATGAAGATGATGATGATGATGATGATGATGATGATGATGATGATGATGATATGGGATGAAGTCTAGAGGGAGGCCAGTTGGAAGTCCCAAGTAGGGAAGTTAGATAGTGGGGACAGATATGATTAAAATACATTGTCTAAATGTATGAAATTTTGAAAGAATAAATAAAATATTTTTTAAAAAAATGAGAAAAATGAGACCTGGAGAGACAGTGCAGCCATTAACAGCACTTTCTGCTTTCTCAGAGGACCCAGTTTGATATCCAGCATCTACGCGGCAGCTCAGAATCCTTCGTAAATCCCAGTATTAGGGAATCTGATGCTTCCTCCTGACCTCCCTGGGAACCAGACAAACATAACGTGCACATACATACATGCAGACAATACACTCATAAAATAAATATTTTTAAATATTTTAATAATTATTATATACAATATATAATGTATATACCTATATTATACTATGTAATATTATCAATATATTAATATAATCAATACAATGTACTCTAAACAAGTTATATTATAATACATATTGTATTACATATTATAACATAATTAATATATTAATCTAGTATATTATTATTGTTTTTATCATAACCATGAAATGTGGAACCATCAAATATACAGATTTTCTAGTGTGTGACCTGCCTTGAATGTCAGGAATGTGGAAAGACAGTAGACCTAACTGTCTTTTTTTTTTTTTTTTTTTTTTAGTTTTTCGAGACAGGGTTTCTCTGTATAGTTCCGGCTATCCTGGAACTCACTCTGTAGACCAGGCTGGCCTCGAACTCAGAAATCCGCCTGCCTCTGCCGCCCAAGTGCTGGGATTAAAGGCGTGCACCACCACCGCCCGGCAGCCCTAACTGTCTTTTATTTGTTGTCTTGTTAATCATCCCTAGGCACAGGATTTTTACTATAAAATAGAAACTGAGTTCATTGAGAGCAATATCCTTGGATCCGAATATGTATAGAGCGTTATCTGTGAAGAAAAGCAGGCCAGAACCTGGCGATGCCCAGCAGCCCCTCAGTTACTTTCCCCTTCCCTCCCTCACTGCCATTTGAGCCACTTCCTGCTGCCTGCTGCTGCTGTCGTCCAGCCGGGTAGGGTTTACTCTTCAAAGCATCTGGGAACTCACCCTGCCCTGGAGCGACTCCTCCGTGGGCCACTTTACTACAGTGTGTGGAAATAGCAGGCTACCACACAACCCTGTGAGCGACACCGTGCCTGGGCTCCTCACTCAGCTCAGCTCAGGTTGCAGGGATCATTGCAGTTTCCCTTTCACACCGTCTGACACCCCTTCCAGTAACCTTCTCTCCCCTGCAGCTCCAGCTCCCAGGCCCTCTCCACTCCCAGCTACCAAAGATAAACAAGAGTCCTTCCAGTTGAGCCTCAACCCCTAGGTGCTGGAGTACCCAAAGACAGATTTCCCCCAAGTGAAATTATTCTTGATTTGGCAGACGCTGGATTTGGACCATTTTCCAAGGCATGGACTTGAAACATGGGAGCGGAGGAGGGGCGTCAAAGAAAAAAACTGCTAGCTAAGGATTCCATCTCTCATCAACTGCAATGCTCTCTCCTTTATGATTTTTTTCCTTTAGTTTCACGCTTACTCATTTTGTCTGTGGCACCTGTCTGAAGGTCGGAGGACAACTATTCAGTTCTCTCTTTCCACCATGTGGACTTTAGAGGATGGGGTCTGATCATCAGGCTCCATGGTGAGTGCCTCTACCCACTGAGCCATCCCACCGAACCACGGTGCCCTTTGTAGCATAGTTCTCTCACTGGAGGATATCGCTGATTATCAGGCAGAAGTTGTCAACTTTTAACATGAATTTAACAGAGGACTCCAATCATCCAGCCTGTTTGAACGGCAGACTCCATCTTTGCATTGGCCTGTGGATTTATAATAGATACGCACACACACATATAGCCTGCTCGATTAAGACACACCACACGTGCACATATAGAATTTTATCAAAAATGTTTTAGTTATTGGAATTACAATAATTTATTTATTCTATTTAAGATAGTATTTTTTATTTTTATTAGATATTTTCTTTATTTATATGTAAATTTTTCCTTTCCCAGGTTCCCCTCCAAAAAACAAACAAACAAACAAAAACAAGAACAAATCCCTTTTGCCTCCCCCCTCCCCATGCCTGCCACCCCACCCTCTCCCACTTATTGGCCCTGGCATTCCCCTACACTAGGGCACAAAACCTTCACAAGGCTGAGGTCCTTTCCTCCTATTGATGATCGAATTTGCGATCCTCTACTATACACATGCTGTCAGAACATTCAGTCCCACCATGTATAGTCCTTGATTGGTGGTTGGGTCCCTGGGAGCTCTGAGAGTACTAGTTAGTAATTGTTGTTTAAGATAGTATTTTTTTAAAATACATACAACACCTTCTGATTATGGTTTCCCTCCCTCAGATCCTCCCTACCACCCAAATCCACACGTTTCCTTCTCATTATAATATAATTACAAATTTTTAATGTGTACCTGTTATAACAACTAAACCATACAAAGGTCTTCCTGGTATAACAACTAAAGGGTCTAAAGTCAAATTGATAGCCTCCTGCTAACTAACCGCTGCTTCTCAGGTCTCCCGATAGGAGGTCTTTTTCCACACTATGGCTTACACCAACAAATGGGAAATGGACCCTGTTTCTTATCACAGTGTGAGCATACTCCATCTGTTAACTAGCCTTCCGTTTTGTTTTTCATGATGTCTCATGAGTGCTCTCCTGGACTAACATGTAAATATTCCAATGCTTTATTACTTTAGACTTAGTAGATTTACGAGTAAATAAAACGGGGGTGGGGGTGGGGTGATGTAATTGATGCCTTAAAGAAAGAGCAGATCAGAGGTGCTGGAGTGAGTGCTAGTGCTGTGAGGGAAAAGTTCAAGCATGGAGGATGCTAGGAGTGTGAGCTGAGGTAGTAAGGGAGGAGGGTGAACTGAAATGAGGCTTGCATGGAAAAGCCACATGGAAGCATACTGTCTTGTAACACAACTAAGAAATATATATAAGGTGGAGGTGGTGCTGCTGGTGGTGGTGGTGGTGCTGCTGCTGCTGCTGGTGCTGGTGGTGGTGATGGTGGTGGTGTTGGTGGCAGTGGCAG
>JADRCD010190225.1:0-13595 GCA_019843815.1 Montemys delectorum
CCCCCCCCATCTATTCCACCAACCCCTGCTCACCAACCAACCCACTCCTGGTTCCTGGCAATTCCTCCTACATTGGGTCATAGAGCCTTCACAACCTCAAGGGCCTCTCCTCCCATTGATGACCAATGAGGCCATAAACCATGTCTTCCTTCTCTCTAGCTTCATATAATCTACTGTTGCTCTCTTCCTTAACTGAACCAAATGTCAATAGTCCTGCTATAGCTATATTGAAGATTTTTATGGCTTAATGTCTTCTAGTTTTTATTTTATGACCAAACTTGGATAAATAAGTGTTTAGAATTGTGATGTTCCTTAGACTGAGTGCTCCCATGATCAAAATGAATGCCTTCTTTGTCTCTTTGGATTTAAGCTTACTGTGTGAAAGATTAGCAGAGCAATATTTGCTCCTCTTTACTGCATTTGCTTAGAATATTTTCCTTCATCCTTTCACTCCATGGTAGTATCTATCATTGAAGGTAAAATGTATATCTTATAGCAACAAAAACCTGAGTACTATTTCCTAGTCCTGTCAATGAAGATGTGTTTTGATTGGTGAATTGAGGCCATCTGAATGGAGTCAAGTTTCTGGCAAAGGACTTCCTATCTGTCTAGTTCTATTGTCTCTAAAGAAAGTCTCAAGTAGCGAGGACTCTATGCTGAGCATCTCAGGAGGTACCCAAGGTTATGGAGCCTGGAGGACTGATTCTTTCATAAGATACACCTAGTTGGCTACGTGCTAGTAAGGATCTCATGTCAGAGTTGGTAAAGTTTAGAATAAAGGCAGCCAAAACTCTTATCAGGTGCTGACCCTATGGGTGTGGTACATTCTGGAGTACCTATGGCCCACTCACCACTCAGTACTGGTAAAAGAAGATGAGGTGTAAGCAAGACTATACTATAGAGGGTAAAGGAGACTGCCTCTTGGTTGCATGTTCTTTGCAAAGCAAATGAAGTATTTGGTGGCATGTGAAAAAAGAGAAGGAACTTGGCATAGGGCCCTTATAAAAGGAAGGTAGAGTGCTACATGGCTTAGGAGAAATAAAATACAGGGTATACTTGATGGATGTTGAGCATGTATGAGTTTGATTTATTTTTATTATAGCTTAACAAATAAAATAATTTTTATAACATGTCCATATATATTTTGATGAAAAAAGTAGTTACTTTTTTCTATGTTTTACATGTTATTAAAATATTAAAATCTTTGAATTTTGGGTTAAGTGTTAATGACACAGTTTTCTTTGTATCTTTAAAAGAACTTCCAGTTCAATTTCTTTATTTCTTGTTATGTAAAGATATCTTATATTTAATTAGACTATCATTGATTATCAATCATATTTTAAAATATCATACCTCCAAGTCCAGCTGAACTCATACATCCCGTTATTTAGCCTAGTCCCTTCTGACTTTTCATCTGACTGTATCTTCCTTGCACCCTCTTTAACACAGAGACCTGCCATAGAAATGTGTCCAGGCAAGACTTGAAAGACCTAACTTTACCGTGTCAAAACTCTAGGTTGCCAAAACCTGGGTACCAACTGAGTATTCTTGTCTACAGCAGATATACAGTGAGCATAATAAGCTCATATGACCAGGTCTCACAGCAATAACAAACAACAAGCAAAGCAAAGAAAATATGTTCACTGTATTATCTACTATACATAAATAGTCTTCAGTGTAACTTAGATGAACTCCAAGACACAGAATAATAAAAAAAAACTCAAAAAAAGTACTCAAAGAATTTAAATAAAACAGAAATAAGCAGCTCAAGGAACTTAAAGAGGACAGCAATAAATAGTTTATAATTAACTCAAGTAGAGAAAAATAAACAGTTGAGTGAAATGATGATGACAATCCAAGTTTGAAAACTGAGTTAAATGAAGAAACAGAAATGTTAAAGATAATTTATGCTGATATGAAGACAGAATGTTAAAACTTAATAACCCAATTAGAAATCTCAAGGGGAAAGCCTTACATGTGCAAAATAGATTAAGTAGAATATAGACTATCAAGTGTGAAATATAAATTAGAGGAGTTCACCTATGCTTGTAAAGATTATATAGAAAATAAAATAACATAAAGGATGTGCAAGAAATATTTAACATTGTGAAAACATCAAATCTTCCAGATGAAGGAGAACTCCAGCTCAACCACATAGACCATATCTTCAAAAGGACCATAGGACGATAATTTTCCCAACCTGGGGAAATGTATAGCCATACAGAATACCAAATAGACAAGAGAAGAAAGAAACTCCCTACGACATAGCACAATTAAAATACTAAAAATATGGGAAAAAAGAAACAATATTTAAAGCTGTATGAGAAAAATAACAAATCTAATGCAAAAGCAAATCCATCAGAGAAACATCTGATTTCTGAAAAGGAAACTTTAAAAATCAAAGGAACATGGAGAAATGTAGTCTAAGATCTATAATGACAATGGATGTCAAGCTATACTGTTGTGCCCAGAAAAACTATCTGCCCTAGTTTAAGGAGAAAGATAACCTTTCCATGATTCCAGCCTGTTGACATAAGCCACGTCCACAGAATCAGCTCTTTACTAATCCTGGAAGCACTACTTCAGATTGAAAAGAGGAGTCAGTATACCCAGGAATCTATGTGAAATATATGATGCTTTAATTACTGAAACACAAAGTACAAAAGAAAAAGAAAAAACAGCATAAAATATTGCAACAAAATAGCTGCAAGTCGACACATATTTTCAATAACAACATTAAATTATAATTGATCTCAACTTTCCTATTAAATGACACAGGTTAGCATAATGAATTAACAAACAAAATGTATTTTCTGCCATCTATGAGGATCTCAGTTTTAAAATAATAGACATTACCTTGAAGTAAAAAGATAAATATTCCTCATGAATGGAATCACCATGTAAGGCATTGCTATCCTAATATCTGACAAAATAGACTTCAGAATAGTGCAATGAATAGAGATAAAACAAGGATTCTTTTGTGTGTGTGTGTGTCACTAAGCTGCTGGCTTTTCTTTTCTTTTTTTTTTGTTGTTGTTGTTGTTGTTGTTGTTGTTGTTGTTGTTGTTGTTGTTTTTCGAGACAAGGTTTCTCTGTGTAGCCCTGGCTGTCCTGGTACTCACTCTGTAGACCAGGCTGTCCTCCAACTCAGAAATTTGCCTGCCTCTGCCTCCCCAGTGCCGGGATTAAAGGTGTGCGCCACCACCCCCTGGCAACAAGGATTCTTTATTCTTAACAAAGAGACATTAATTTAATGCAAAATATTTGCATCAAACTCTAATCATTTAACTAATGATTTAGTTAAAAGGCTATTCTTTTTAGTCTCACCAGCAGAAACTGATTTTTTTCCCTAGCATCCTAACTTCCATTTGCTTTCTTTTATTTACTTGATCCTAGTCTTTCTGACTGAGATAAGACAGAATCTCAGAGTTAGTTTAACTTAAATTTCCCTAATTATGAAGAATTTTAACATTCTTAGGTATGTCTTAGCCATTTTTTCTTTTCTATCTTCCTTCCTTCTTTCCTTTTTTCTTTCTTTCTTTCCATTTTTTCTTTTCTCTTTCTTTTTTAAATGTATTTTTTTTTACACTCCAGATTTTATACCCCTACCACTGCCTGTCCATCTTCTGACTGTTCCACATCCCATGCCTCCTCCCCAGACCCCTGTCTCCATGAGGATGTCTCTACCACCATCTCCCTCCCCTACCTGACCTGTAAATTCCCTGGGGCTTCCAAGCTCTTGAGGGTTAAGTGCATCTTCTCTGACTGAGTTTATATCCAGTAGTCCTCTGCTGTATATGTGTTCAGTGCCTCATATCAGCTGGTGTATGCTGCCTGTTTGGTAGTCCAGTGTTTGAGAGATCTCAGGGGTCCAGATTAATTGAGCCTGCTGGTTCTCTTACAGGATTGCCCTCCTCCTCAGCTTCTTTCTGCCCTTTCCTAATTCAACCACAGGGATCAGCAACTTCTGTTCATTGGTTGGGTGCAAATATCTGCATCTGACTCTTTCAGCTGCTTGTTGGGTTTTCCGGAGTACAGTCATACTAGTGAGAACTATTTTATTTCATTTCCATTTTTAGATTGGGACATTTGTTTACTTGACCTTAGCCTTTCTGACTGCTATAAGATGCTATAAGATGGAATAGTATACCATTTTCAATACAGTCATTGAAAACATAGCTGTAGAGGATCTCAAGGTATATCATTAACTTTGTTGCAAGTTCTGTTAAAAGTTAGTATCTCTTAAATCAAGAGATATTTTGAGGAAGAATATCACCACAATGCTCTGTCAGATCTATGACTGGGGAAGATTCTCTTTCTATGTGGCATATGATTACACTCAATTGATTATATCCTTGGCTGTACAGAAGAGTTGGGGAGAGTCATTCAAAGTGCTCTCACTTTCAGAAACTCTTTCTTTTTTTTCTTGGATATTTTCTTTATTTTTTTTAACTAGATATTTTCTTTATTTACAAGTCATATGATTTCTCCTTTCCCAGTTTCCCCTCCAACAAACAAACAAACAAACAAACAAACAAAAACAACAAGAACAAACCCCTGTTGCCATCTCCCTCCTCATGCTTGCAACCCCACCACCTCCCACACCAACCAAGGACTGTACATGGTGGGACTGATTGTTCTGGCAGCATATGTATAATAGAGGATTGCAAAGTCAATCATCAATGGGAGGAGAGGCCCTTGGCCCTGTGAAGGTTCTGTTCCCCAGTGTAGGGGAATGCCAGGGCCAGAAACTCTTTCTTTTAGGGATATCATGAACATCTTTTATGTTTTTTGCCTACTGGTTTCAGCATTTCAGGTTTCCTATCGAGGTATTTGATTAGAATCAATTTTTGTGCAGGGTAATGAGTACACATCTAATTTCTTTCTCTGACCTGTGGCTGTCCAGTTTCCCCAGCACCATTTGATGAAAATGATGTGATTCTTTTACTCCAAAGCAAATTTTTGACATCTGTGTCAATTATCAGATGTCTGGACTTATGTTCACTTACACTTAGTATTCCACTTTATTTCATTTGTCTTCATGCTTATTTTGTGTCAATCCCATTATGTTTGTGATACTGTAGCTCTGTACTATCCCTTTAAATCTGAAATGGCAGTCTGTCTAGCATTGTTGTTTTTGCTTAGGATTGCTTTGACTATGTGGGATTTTGAACTTCCACATAAATTGTCAGGTAATATTTCTATTTCTATGAATAATAACAGGGATTTTGGATTTGGATTACATTGGCTCTGTAAATAACTTTTGCTAGAATGGTCATTTTCACAATGCTAATTCTACCAATTCATGAGAACGTGAGATCATTCTACATCCTAGGCTCTTCCTGAATTTCTCCAGAGATTGAAAGTTTTCTTCACTTGGCAATTCCATGAGTAGTTTTATTTGTAGCTATTTTTGAGACTACCATAAGAGAATCCATCCATGATCTTAGTCTCAGAATGTTTGTTATTGGTGTATATAAAGGCTGCTGATTTTATGAACTTTTGTATCTTGATACTTTTCTCTACGTGTTGATCATTTACAGATTTTCTGGAGAATTTTTGTGATTTATATGATATAGTATTTTACTATTTACAAATAGGTAAATTTGATTTAGTTTCCTACTTACATAACTTTAGTATCTTTCTCTTGACTGAACTATACTAATATGTACTCTAAGCACTGGATGAAAACATAGTGGGGATGATGGCAATGGTAACTTGTTTCTGATTTTATTGGACTGCTTCCAGTTTTTATTCACTTAGGGTGACGATGGGTGTATGTTTATTTTATTATTGTATATAATTTGTATTACTTTGAAGAATACTCCCTCAAGTTCTAGCATCTAGGAATTTCATCATGAAAGTTTATTGTACTTCATCTAATGCTTTTTTTTTTTATCCTATTAGGATAGCTGTATAAGTTTGTTTTTAAAGAACACTTATAAGATATATCACATTGATTAACATAAGATATGTGAAACTACACTTGTAGCTCTGAGATAAAGGCACTCTGATTGCAGTTGATAATCTTTTTATGTGAGCCTACATTTGGACGGAAAGCAATTTATTGAGTATTCTTTTCATCTTATTCATATACAGTATTTTGAAATACTTTAATGTATGTTGTAATATTTTCTTATTCTTCACCATTCTACTAATTGTAGTGATCTTTTTATTTTGGCAAATTATGCCAAATGTCTGTTAATCATGTTAATCTTTCAACTAGATCTTTGATTTATTACTTATTTTTAACCTATGATTTTATTTCATTTGTGCATTAAACAGGTTTCATTTGCTTTTCCCTCCAAATTCTTCGTTGATCATCAAGGGATTTATTTGTTATATTTCTAGTTTTTAAAATTATATATTTCTATCTATCAATTTCTCTTGTTCTATTTCTTGTTTTATGCCTCAGAGATTTTTTGTTGTATTGTGATTAATTTTCAATTAGTTTTTTGGAATATTATTCTCAATTCTTTCCTCTTTGACTGAATATTCAAATTCAGTAATGTATTAATCTCCATGAGTTTGTGCATTTACTGCAGAATGGGTTCCTGTTGATTTTAAACTTTATTATTTTGGTCAGAAATAATATGAAAATTATTTCAGTACTTCATATTTTGTCAATATTGTTTTATGTCTCAATGTGTGGTTTATTTTATAGAAGCTCCTATAGACTACATATATACCTTGGGTTTGAGTAGATTATTCTGTTGATATTTTTCAAGTATAATGTTTAATCCATTAAGTGATCCAGTCCTGACATCTTTGTTTTGTCCAGACCCTATTTGTTGGCAAATGTGGGGTATTAAAATTCCTACGATGAGTGAGTTGAGTTTATTGCATCTGTAATTCCAGTATTAAAAATTTTATGAAACTAGCATGTTAGAGGACCAAAATTTAATAATAAATTCTGGACTAAAATTTCTTCTTGGTAAATTGTTCCCTTGATTAGAATTAACTATCATTCTTACCTCTTGTGTTAAGTTTTGTCAGTTATTAGGATAGTGACATATGATTGCTTCCTCAGTGCATTTACTTGGGGTACTTTTTAAATATATTTTTAATCTTTTCTCTTTAAGCTGATGCCTATCTTAAGACCTGAGTTTCTTGGATATAGGAGAAAAATTAATCTTGTATCTTAGATTGTTCAGCTATCCTGTAACTTTTAATAGGAGGGTTAATTTTACTAAATTTTAATGCTATTACTGAAAACAGTGTCTTGTGTGCAATTATTTTGTTACTATTTTGCTACTTGCCTTTTTAGCTGTACTTTGTGTATCAGTAATTATAACCCCATTTACCTTCTTTTTATAGACTCTTGGATATGTTTACTCTTTTGATGCATAACTTATTTTAGCCTGTTTGAATTATGAAGAGGTTATCTTTCCCCTTCAACTATGGCAGATAATTTTGCTTGCCACAGTAGTACAGGTTGACATTCACAATCTTTTAGAATGTGCCATACATTTTTCTGGCTTTTAAATTTCCATTTGAGCAATCAGGTGTTATTGAGATGGGTTTATGTTTGCATGGGACTTGTGATTTTTCTTTTACAACTTCTAATAATAATCTTTCTTTGTTCTCTGTATTTAGTTTTTTCTTATACCAAGGAAACCTTTCTTACTTTTTTTCTCTTCCTTCCTTCCTTCCTTCCTTCCTTCCTTCCTTCCTTCCTTCCTTCTTTCTTTCTTTTCTTCCTTCTTTCTTTCTTTTTGCCTTGTCTATTTTTGTCCTCTGTGTGCTTCTTAAATATACATGGTTTTGACATTTCTTGGTTTGGGCAAATATGTTATGAACTTATTGATCATCTATACCATTGGCTTGATTTATCTTTTTTATTTTTTAGGTCTGTCTTCATTTCAAATATTTGGTGTTTTGATGCTGCTGCTTGTTTCCTGAATCTATTTCAGGCTCTCTTTTGTCTGTCTGTCTGCCTGTCTGTCTGTCTGTCTGTCTGTCTGTCTGTATCTCTCTCACTCTATTTATGTCTGTGTATATTTATGTTCTTTGCATATATGTTATAATTCCTCCATTTGTTTTCATGTTCTAATATTTTCTCCTCGTCCTCCTCGTCCTCCTCGTCCTCCTCGTCCTCCTCGTCCTCCTCCTCGTCGTCGTCATCGTCGTCGTCGTCGTCGTCCTCCTCCTCCTCCTCCTCCTCCTCCTCCTCCTCCTCCTCCTCCTCCTCCTCCTCCTCCTCCTCCTCCTCCTTCTTCTTGGACCCTTGGAGGAGGATCATTTTTAAAATATTTTGCTGAAAAACTCTTATCAAGTCTTGGCATGGTGAGTAATGGAGTGCGTGGCTGTTGTTCCTTCCAGACAGTTTCTGAACCAGCTGTGATCCAATATCCCTTTCCTTGTGGCCATTTTCACCTACCTGGATGTCTCCCCTAGTGTAATTAGGAAGGGCTCTGCTGTCACCATTTAGGTTTTTTTTGTTTTGTTTTTCCTCACAGAAGGTATGAGCCAGTAAGGTTGCTCAATGTTTTCTTCATGGGGAAAACTAAAACAGACCCAACTTCTAGTGCACAAAAAATTTGCAACTACACACATTCCACTATTTCAATAATTCATAAGTAGAAAAGAATACATTTTGATAGTTATAGGATCTCAAGGGTATAAATACAACTATTAAAACACTGGTAGTCCTCGTCAGGGTTTCCTGTTCCTACTCTGATTATTCAAGGACATTACACTATCTTACTTGACTTAGACTCATTTTTTTCCTCTATTCCTTTCTATTATGATAATAAAGAACATTTTACATTCGCTATTCCTACTTTAAACAATAAATAACAAATGAATCAATATCAGTAGAAATATATCCCCACTATATGTCAATATTGTATATAAAAAGCACTTAAGCCAGTGATGATTAAGTTTCCCAATGTATTGGCCATTCATTATATGGATGACATTTGCCTTTTCTTCCCATCTAATCAATAGTTAAATGCTTGCTTCACTTTCATTGTAAATATACTAAAAGCAAAATTTAAATACTGCTCTGGAAAAAATACAAAAGCAATCACCTTATATTTACTTTGGATATATTATTACCCATCAAAAAACTCATCATCATCCTTCAGGTTAAAATCTCCCAAACAATGTATGTTCAATTACTTACAAAAATTTTGGGGTTCTATTAAATGGGTACATAATTATCTGCCTATCATTACTAAGCTCTTGGCTTCTGAGACATAAAGTTAAACTATTTAAGGAACATAACATCTTAAGCAGAGAGAATTGTTAGTTTACTCATTAATACCTTAGGTAAAGCCCCTTACTGGACTGTGTCCTGTAGCCTTAGTAGAAGATGAGCCTAGTCTTCTGACAAGTTGATGTGCCAAGTGTGCTTAATATCCATGGGAAGTTTTCCCTCATCTGAGAAGAATGGGAGGAGTAGATGGGGTATTTAAAAGTAGGGAGAAGACTTTGAGGAGAGGAAAGAGAGAAAACTTGTGATATAAAGTACATTAATTAATTAAAGAACAAATAAGTCATTTTAATAACCCTGAATGTACTGTATAGAATTTAGTGAGGAATTTTAAATATTAGGGAAACAAATAAGCCTTTAATATATTTATTTTGTTTGTAAATAGTATCATTTTAAGCAAGTCTATTGGTTAGGAAAACTGTATGCCTTATTATTTGAATACTTTTATTTTATTGAAAAGTAGAATGCTCAGAAATCTCACACGTTAGCTTCTCTAACTTTCTTTTTACTGGTATTTACATAGCATTTTAGGAAGAAGGATTTATTAAAAGATAGTCTTTGAACATAAAGTTGAATATGACCCCCCCAATAGACTTCTGCTTTACTCATCAACTTAAAAGACAGGGAGGGGAAATGCTAGAATAAGAAATATGAAGAAAAATATCTTCCCTTTCAACTTTCCAGGAAAAAACCTAAAGACAGTTAACATAAAGTGAATCTACATGATTTTATGGGAAGTTTGCATGACTGTAAACTATAATCAATGCATACATGGGGTTATCTCAGTGTACCACAAATGAATGGAAGCATTGTCACAGTAGCTTGTTTTGGGGGAGTATTGAATCTATAATCTATTTTCCTAAAATAGTTAAATTATATATTTTGTCAGCTTATTTCTTCAGCAATTGTGAGGTAATTTTTAACATATTGATACTGTAATATAGTGTAAGGATACAAACTGGATACTGAGTACTAAACACTACTGATCTGCCCTCATATTTATAGGAACTAACAATCCATATTAAGAGAAATGCAGAAAAACAGAGAAAGCCTTCCTCCAAAAGAAAATAATTAAGAGAGATAAAGAAAGAAATTCATGCAAGAATGAGTGTAGGTTACCCCACACACACAATTACATAATTTTAATACCATATTCAATGATTCTCACTATATAAAAATAGTTGTACAAGAAAATTAGCTATGATAGTACAAAAGCTTGAGAGGCAAGGTACAAAAGAAGTAAAAGAACAGGAAGCACCAAATTGTGAACTTATGGTACCTAATAAAATTGAGGATCAAGATAGACAGACCTTTGAACATAAAGAGCTACCTCTTATGTAGGGCTGGGACCTCACATGGTTTGATTTATTACAGTGATCACATTTTTAAAAGATTGACTGTTGACTAATAATGTAGGCACAGTCTATTCTTGCAGAAATCTCTTATTTTCTTCTACTGATGTAAGAGAAATAAACACATAATCTAGAAATCCACATGTGAAGTGCTATTGGAAATGTATCAAAATTGCATCTGATAATTTACTTTTATTCATTTAATATCATCATGATTCTTTCAATACTTCCTATTTCATCAATGCTTAAATTATACATACATAAGTATATTTTAATATGCACTATAAAATGTTCCTTGGTTCTTATTTAAACAGAAGAGAAGAGAGATAGGAAGGAAGGAAGGAAGAAAGGAAGAAAGAAAGAAAGAAAGAAAGAAAGAAAGAAAGAAAGAAAGTTGAGGAAAAGCAGACACTTCCACTAGTTTTCCAAGTTACCCAAGGAAAAACACCAAAAATGGTGAAAATTCACAGGGTGAACAAGTATCCTGGAATCTAGGTAAAATACAAGATCTTAAAGAATTTTAAAAAAAATCAACAGTAGTTAAGGCTTGGTTTGTGAGCGACCATATGGGCAATTTTGGAGAAGGACTCATGAGGTGCTTAGAAGAAGATACACTCTTTTGTGTTTGGGTGAAATATTCTGTAGATGTCTGTTAGGTACATTTGATTCATAGTCGTCTATTAGTTTCATTGTTTCTCTGTTTAATTTTTGTCTGGATGCTCTGTTAATTCATGAGAGGGGGATGTTGAAGCATCCCACTATTATTGTGTGGGACTTGATGTATGATTTAAGCTTTAGTAATGTTTCTTTTATAAATGTGAGTGCCCTTCTGTTTCAGGCATACCTAATCAGAATTAAAATGTCATCTTGGTAGATTTTTCTACATATGTATGCATGTGTATATGTATGTATATATATATATATATATATGTGTGTGTGTGTGTATGTATATATTATAATTTTAATTAAATAATTTATTTAATTTACATTTCAAGTGTTATTCCCTTACCCACTTCCCCCCTCCTGGAAACCCTCTATCCTATCCCTTCTCCCCATGCTTCTATGAGGGTGTTCCTCCACTCAGCCACGCACTCATGCCTCCACATCCTCAATTACAATACACTGGCGTATCTATTGAGCCTTCGTAGGATCAAGATCCTCTCCTCCCATTGATGCCTGACAAGGCTGTCATCTGCTACATATGTACATATGGAGCCAAGTATATTCCTTGGTTGATGGCTTAGTCCCTGGGAGCTCTAGGGGGGCTGTTTGGTTGATATTGTTGTTCTTTCCATGAGGTTGCAAACCCCTTCAACTCCTTCAGTCTTTTCTCTAACTCTGCTACTGGGGACACCATACTCAGTACAGTAGTTGGCTGCAAGTATCTGCCTCTGTATTTGTGAGGCTCTGGGAGGACCTCTCAGGAGACAACCATATTAGACTCCTTTCAGCATGCACTTGTTGGCATACACAATAGTGCCTGGTTTTGATGACTGTATATGGGCTGAATCCCCAGGTCAGACAGTCTCTGGGTGGCCTTTCCTGCCATTTCTGCTCTCCACTTTATCTCCACATTTACTCCTGTGAACATTTTGTTCCCCTTGTAAGAAGGAATGAAGCATCCACACATTGGTCTTCCTTTTTCTAGAGATTCATGTGGTCTGTAAATTGTATCTTGGGTATTTGGATATTTTGGGCTAATATCCACTCAGTGATGGCACTTCATGTGTTTTCTTTTGTGATTAGTTAAACTCATCTCAGAATGATATTTTCTAGTTGCATCAATTTGTCTAAGAATTTCATAAATTCATTGTTTTTAATAGCTGAGTAGTACTCCATTGTGGAGATGTACCACATTTTCTGTATCCATTCCTCTATTGAGGGCCATGTGGGTTCTTTCCAGCTTCTGGCTATTATAAATAAAGCTGCTATGAACATAATGGAGCATGTGTACTTATTACATGTTGGAGCATCTTCTAGGTATAGGCCCAGGAGTAGGAGCGCAGTCCTCAGATAGTACTAGGTTCAATTTTCTTTTCTTTTCTTTTTTAAATTTTTTTTATATTAGATATTTTCTTTATTTACATGTAAATTTTTTCTTTTCCAGATTCCCCTCCAAAAAACAAACAAACAAACAAAAACAACAAGAACAAACCTCTTTTGCTTCCCCACTCCCCATGCCTGCCACACCACCCACTCTCACTTATTGGTTCTGGCATTCCCCTACACTGGGGTATAAACCTTCACAAGGCCAAGGTCCTTTCCTCCTATTGATGATCGAATTTGCAATCCTCTACTATTCACATGCTGCCAGAAAATTCAGTCCCACCCTGTATAGTCCTTGATTGGTGGTTGGGTCCCTGGGAGCTCAGAGGGTACTAGTTAGTAATTGTTGTTCGTCCAAAGGGGCTGCAAACCCTTCAACTCCATAGAACCTTTCTCTAACTCCTTCATTGGGGACCATGTACTCAGTTCAATGAATGGCTGTGAGTCTCTAAATCTGTATTAGTCAGGTATTGTCAGAGCCTCTCAGGAGATAGCTATATGCTTTCCTTCCTTCAGGCTCTGCTCCATAGTTAATCTCTACCACTCCTTCTGAGGGTATTTGTTTCCCTCTTTTTTTTTTTTTTTTTTTTTTTAATTAGGTATTTTCTTCATTCACATGTACACTTTCCCTCTCCCAGTTTCCCCTCCAAAACAAACAAACAAACAAACAAACAAACACAGGAACAAACCCCTTCTGCCTCCCCCCTCCCAATGCCTGTCCCCCCACCCTCTCCCACCCATTGGCCCTGGCATTCCCCCACACTGGGGCACAAAACCCTCACAAGGCCAAGGTCCCTCACTCCTATCGATGATCGAATTTGCAATCCTCCACCACATACCTGCTGCCAGTACACTCAATCCCACCCTGTATAGTCCTTGATTGGTGGTTGGGTCCTTGGGAGCTCTGAGGGTACTAGTTAGTAATTGTTGTTCGTCCTAAGGGGCTGCAAACCCTTCAGCTCCATAGAACCTTTCTCTAA
>JADRCD010190227.1:0-12709 GCA_019843815.1 Montemys delectorum
TGAAGTTGGGTGTATTTTATAGGTTTTATATCAGAAGTTTTGACAACCTCTCCTGAGTACAAAATCAGGCGATCTTCTTACTAAAATATGGTCAGAGGGAACAAATACCTTCCTTCAAAACTAGCAAGCATGCAACTGAGACTAGGAAACAGGAATCTTGAAGCTTAGTCCCCTGCGGTATCAAGGAAGATACTGCAAAATGTCATGATTCCATACCTGTCAAATTATACTGCCCACGAGTATTACTTTGTAACCAGGTAAAGAACAGAGTGGCAACCTCAACCTATGGCAGTTGAGCCTAAGGCACTTCTAACATGTATATCTCCAATACTTCTTACCCTGCATCCCTCAAACAAGATAAACTGTATGTACAAAGCATGTATGTACACTTCGCTCCTGTTCACTGAGGACCAGTGTTCCAAAGTTCCCACATTAAAATATAAGGTAAGATAAAAGGTTGTTAAAGAAAATACCTTGTCCTAACCATCAAGGAATAGCCAACTGACTCCTTGTCAGCTAGTCCAGCAAGGAGATACAAGGCAAGAAGAGGAACAACTAATAAATGGTACAAAGTGCATCATTCCAAAGAGTTTATCTAAAATAGAGTACACATGTGCCCTTTCTAAACTCCCTGGATGTCAGCTTTCCAGCACAGATAATTCTATGTCATATACTAATTGAATCCTCTTAACCTAATCAACACTATAATTTTAAAGTGTACTTTTATCCCAAAACAGTTGAAAGGGATAAATTATACTAATATTGACAATTGCAAAGTCATTGAAATAGAAAATGTGTTATAATAAGTTCATGGTACTAATCAGATCACTATGCAATTTTAGTGTTTTCTTGGTATATCAAAATATAATTGAAGAATACAATTAAAATAATTTAGCAAGCTGCACCAGTTAACTTTGGGCGTAAACTCGGCAGTCAATCCCACAGCCTGAGGCGGCTCTACTCTCAGACAGACTCTAGCACGCCTCTAGGATCTTAGGATCAGGGGTGAGTAGAATACATCTGTTCCAACACCACCGAGAGTAACTGGGACCAGCAGGATCCAGGGACCCAGGAACACTGCCCGAGCAGTGACTCAGGTTCCTTCTGGTCTGCACTGGTTTACCTTGGGTGCAAACTCCCCAGCCAGTCCAACATCACCCAGAGGAGATTACAATCCCAGACACTCTAACACATCTAGGATCACAGGTCCACAGGATCCCAGGATTCCAGGATCCCAGGAGCTTGGTCACACCAGGATCTCAGGGTCCCAGAGACAGCTTGATTCTCAGGAACTCTGACACACCCAGAGTCTCAGGATCACAGGATCCCGGAATCACAAGAGCACAGAGACAGCTGGACTCTGAGGAGTTCTGACACAACCAGGATTACAAGAAGGACATATATCGAGAGCAGGGAGCAGTAGAGATAACCAGATGGTGGGAGGCAAGCTTAAGAACATAAGAAACAGAAACCAAGGTTACTTGGTATCATCAGAACCCAACTCTCCCACCATAGCAAGTCCTGAATACCCCAACACACTGGAAAAGCAAGATTCAGATTTAAAATCATATCTCATGATGCTGATAGAGGACTTTAAGAGGACATAAATGACTCCCTTAAAGAAATACAGGTGAACACAGATACACAGCTAAAAGCCCCTAATGAGGAAACACAAAAAACCCTTAAAGAATGACAGGAAAACACAATCAAACAGGCGAAGAAAATGATCAAAACGAACCACGTACTAACAATGGAACTAGAAACAGTAAAGAAATCACAAAGAGAGACAAACCTGGAGTTAGAAAACCTAGGAAAGAGATCAGGAGTAATAGATGCAAGCATCACCAACAGAATTCAAGAGACCTAAGAGAGAATCTCAGGTGCAGATGAAACCATAGAAAACACTTTGATTGGAACAACAGTCAAAGAAAATGCAAAAAGCTCCTAACCCAAAACATCCAGGAAATCCAGGACAAAATAAGAAAACCAAACCTGAGGACAATAGGTATAGAAGAGAGCAAAGATTCCCAACTTAAAGGGCCAGTAAATATGTTCAAAAAAATTATAGGAGAAGCCAGGCAGTGGTGGCACACACCTTTAATCCCCACACTTAGGAGGCAGAAGCAGGTGGATTTCTGAGTTTGAGGCCACCCTGGTCTACAGAGTGAGTTCCAGGACAGCCGGAGCTACACAGAGAAACCCTGTCTCGAAAAAAAAACAAAAAAACAAAAACAAACCAACAAAAAAAACCAACAACCACAAAAAAACCACATACACACACACACACACACACACACACACACACACACATGAAAACTTCTCTAACCTAATGAAAGAGATGCCCATGAACATACAAGAAACCTACAGAATTGCAAATAGACTGGACCACAAAAGAAATTCTTCCCGTCACATAATAATCAAAACACCAAATGCACTGAACATAGAAAGAATATTAAAAGCAGTAAGGGGAAAAGGCCAAGAAACATATAAAGGCAGACCTATCAGAATTACACCAAATTTCTCACCAGAGACTATGAAAGCTAGAAGATCCTGGGCAGATGTCATACAGACCCTACAAGAACACAAGTGCCAGCCCAAGCTACTATATCCAGCAAAACTCTCAATTACTATAGATGGAGAAAACAACATATTCCAAGACAAAACCAATTTTACACAATATCTTTCTATAAATCCAGCCCTAAAAAGGATAATAGATGGAAAACACCAATACAAGGAGGGAAACTACACCCTGGGAAAAAAACAAGAAAGTAATCTTTCAACAAACCCAAAAGAAGATAGCTACACAAACATCATTCTACCTCTAACAACAAAACTAACAGGAAGTAACAATCACTTTTCCTTAATATCAGTTAACAACAATGGGCTCAATTCCCCAATAAAAAGACTATCAAACTCGATATGTAAACAGGACCCAGCATTTTGCTGCATACAGGAAATGCACCTCGGTGACAAAGACAGACTCTACCTCAAAGTAAAAGATTGGAATACAATTTTCCAAGCAAATGATCCCAAGAAACATGCTGGAATAGTCATTTTGATATCAAATAAAATCAACTTTCAACCAAAAGTTATCAAAAAGGATAAGGAAGGAAACTTCATACTCATCAAAGGAAAAATCTACCAAGATGAACTCTTAATTCTGAATATCTATGCTCCAAATGCAAGGGCATCCACATTCATAAAAGAAACTTTACTAAAGCTCAAAGCACACATTGTACCTCACACAATAATAGTGAGAGACTTCAACACCCCACTCTCTGCTATGGACAGATCATGGAAACATAAACTAAACAGAGACACAGTGAAACTCACAGAAGTTATGAACCAAATGGATCTAACAGATATTTATAGAACATTTCATCCTAAAGCAAAAGAATATACCTTCTTCTCAGCACCTCATGGTACCTTCTCGAAAACTGACCATATAATTGGTCACAAAACAGGCCTCAACAGATACAAGAAGATTGAAATAATCCCATACACCCTATCAGATCACCATGGACTAAGACTGTTCTTCAATTCCAACAAAACCAACGGAAAACACACATACACATGGAAACTGAACAACGCTCTAGTCAATGATAACTTGGTTAAGGAAGAAATAAAAAAAAAAGAAACTAAATACTTTTTAGAATTTAATGAAAATGAAGACACATCATACCAAAACTTATGGGACACATGAAAGCACTGGTAAGAAGAAAACTCATAATTCTAAGTGCCTCCAAAAAGAAACAGGAGCGCTTACACTAGCAGCTTGACATCTTGACAGCACACCTGAAAGCTCTAGAACAAAAAGAAGCAAATACACCCAACAGCAGTAGAAGGCAGGAAAGAATGAAACTCAGGGCTGAAATCAACCAAATAGAAACACAAAGAACTATACAAAGAATCAACAAAACCAGGAGCTGGTTCTTTGAGAAAATCAACAAGAGACATAAACCCTTAGCCAGACTAACCAGAGGGCACACAGACAGTATCCAAATTAATAAAATCAGAAATGAAAACGGAGACATAACAACAAAAAACATGGAAACTCCAAAAATCATCTGACCCTACTACAAAAGTTTATGCTCAACTAAATTGAAAAATCTGGATGAAATGAACAATTTTCTAGATACATACAAGTTTCCAAAGTTAAAACAGGATCAGATAACCATCTAGACAATCCCATAACCCCTAAAGAAATAGAAGCAGTCATTAATACACTCCCAACCAAAAAAAAGGCTCAGGACCACACGGGTTTAGTGGAGAATTCTATAAGATCTTTAAAGAAGACCTAATACCAATACTCTTCAAACTACTCCACCAAATAGAAACAGAAGGAACACTACTCAATTCATTCTATGAAGCCACAACTATGCTTATACCTAAACCACACAAAGACCCTACAAAGAATGAGAACTTCAGACCAATTTCCCTTATCAATGCAAAAATACTCAATAAAATTCTTGCAAAATTAATCCAAGAGCACAACAAAATGATCATCCATCATGATCAAGTAGGCTTCATCCCAGGGATGCAGGGATGGTTCAATATATGGAAATCCATCAATGCAATCATCTCCTTAGATGCTGAGAAAACATTTGACAAAATTCAACACCCCTTCATGGTAAAAGTTTTGGAAAGATCAGGAATTCAAGGCCCATACTTAAATATAGTAAAAGCAATATACAGCAAACCAGTAGCCAATATCAAACTAAATGGAGAGAAACTTAAAGCAGTCCCACTAAGATCGGGGACTAGACAAGGCTGCCCACTCTCTCCCGATCTATTCAACATAGTACTTGAAGTTGTAGCTAGAGCAATTAGACAACAAAAGGAGGTCAAAGGGATATAGATTGGAAGGGAAGAAGTCAAAATATCACTATTTGCAGATGATATGATCATTTACTTAAGTGACCCCCAAAATTCCAGAGAACTCCTAAAGCTGATTAATAATTTCAGCAAAGTGTCTGGATATGAAATTCACTCAAACAAATCAGTAGCCTTCCTCGACTCAAAGGATAAACAAGCTGAGAAAGGAATTAGGGAAATGACACCCTTTACAATAGTCACAAATAATATTACATACCATGGTGTGACTCTAACCAAGCAAGTGAAAGATATGTACGACAAGGACTTCAAGTCTCTGAACAAAGAAATTGAAGAAGATCTCAGAAGATGGAAAGACCTCCCATGCTCGTGGATTGGCAAGATTAATACAGTAAAAATGGCTATCTTGCCAAAAGCAATCTACAGATTCAATACAATCCCTATCAAAATTCCAAATCAATTATTCATAGTTAGAAAGAGAAATATGCAAATTCATTTGGAATAACAAAAAATCCAGGATAGCAAAAACTATTCTCAACAATAAAAGAACTTCTGGAGGAATCACCATCCCTGACCACAAGCTGTACTACTGAGCAATAGTGATAAAAACTGCATGGTATTGGTACAGAGACAGGCAGGAAGATCAATGGAATAGAATTGAAGACCCAGAAATGAACTCACCCACCTGTGTTCACTTGATCTTTGACAAAGGAGCTAAAACCATCCAGTGGAAAAAGGAGCATTTTAAACAAATGGTGCTGTTTCAACTGGCAGTCAGCATGTAGAAAAATGCAAATTGACCTATTCTTATCTCCTTATACAAAGCTCAAGTACAAGTGGATCAAGGACCTCCACATAAAACCAGATACACTGAAACTTATAGAGGAGAAAGTGGGGAAGAGCCTTGAACACATAGGCACAGGGGAAAAAATTCCTGAACAGAACACCAATTGCTTATGCAGTAAGATCAAGAACCAACAAATGGAACCTCATAAAATTGCAAAGCTTCTGTAAGACAAAGGACACTATCAGTAGGACAAAAAGGCAACCAACAGATTGGGGAAAGATCTTTGCCAATCCTATATCTGAAAGAGGGATAATATCCAATATATACAAAGAACTCAAGAAGTTAGATTCCAGAGAACCAAATAACCCTATTAAAAATGAGGTAGAGAGCTAAACAAAGAATTTTCAACTGAGGAATATTGAATGAATGGCCAAGAAGCACTTAAAGAAATGTTCAACATCCTTAGTCATCAGGGAAATGCAAGTCAAAACAACCCTGAGATTCTACTTTACACCAGTCAGAATGGCTAAGATCAAAAACTTAGATGACAGCAGATGCTGGCAAGGATGTGGAGAAAGAGGAACACTCTTCCATTGCTGGTGGGATTGCAAGCTGGTACAACCACTCTAGAAATCAGTTTGGCAGTTCCTCAGAAAACTGGACATAGTACTACCTGAGGACCTAGCTGTACCCCCTCCTGGGCATATACCCAGAAGATGCTTCAACAAGTAATAAGGACACATGCTCCACTATTTTCATAGCAGCCTTATTTATAATAGCCAGGAGCTGGAAAGAACCCAGATGTCCTTCAACAGACGGATGGATACAGAAAATGTTGTACATTTACACAGTGTACAGCTATTAAAAATGATGAATTCATGAAATTCTTAGGCAAATGGATAGAACTAGAAAAATATCATCCTGAGTGAAGTAACCCAATTGCAAAAGAAAACAGCACTTAATATCTTAAAGGTAACCCACAGCCAACTAGTTGGCTTATAAACCACTTATAACTTATACACCACTAAACAGTAGGGAGTTTATGTCCGCTACTGCAAACCTAACCAACTCCCCATGGCTGGGGAGGTCACAGGACAGCCCACTATTGCCATTTTCCCAAACTAATATAACTTCTAGCTGTATTTCAAATACCTATATGCACAATTAAGTGTAGCTTTTCATCAAAGCTTTTTCTTTCCAGCAGATGGAGACTACTAAAGAGATCCATAAATGGTCAAATAGAGAGAGTAAGTGACTATCAACAGCTCAACTCCAACTGGTACATCTAGAACAAAACCCCTACACCTAGGCTTTGGGAACATGGCAGAAGAGTGGATAGGAAGATGGGAAATCCAAAGGCCCATGACACCTGTCATGAGATAAGACCTTGTAGACATCACAAGGATGCTGCATCCATGAAATCTCAACAACACGGTTTCCTAAACCAGACTTGCATAATGACAACACTAGTCACCATGACAACACAGGTAGAGAAATTTCATAAAGAAGAGCTACAGGCAATAAACGGCTACTGAGACTGGGAGGAAAAATCTTCTCCATGGATGAGCCCACCAATAGGCCATATAATCCCAAGAGATCAGCCTTAAAGGCATATATATAAGAGCAGTAATAAACCAATTCAGTACTATGTGTATGAGAGAGAGGGGAGGGGGGCAGGAGGAATATTAGAGAAGAGATCATGAAGTTGAGAAGTGAAGGGAGAGAGAGGGGAAGAAATGATGAACACATTGCACCCATGTATGAAATTTCAAATAAAATGTAAAGATTATTTAGACCTTTTTAAATGTTCAATTACATCAGCAGGACAAAAAAGAAAAAGACAGAAAAGGGATACATTGTTTCCTAATCACAGAACTTGGAGCAAGTTATCAGGGCTCAGAAGAGCCTTACACAGAAACAATAGTACCCACAGACATAACAAAACCTTAACAAGGAAGTGACAAAACCCAAGATAAGAACTGAGAGTGCTGCAAGCAGAATCGGATGAACCCATCATCAGCAGAGACTGACCCATCATGCTATCTGGAACAGGCAGTTCTGGCAAAAATAAATAAATGCACACATAGATGGATTGAACACCATCCTCCAACTAGATGTAACTGACAACTACAGGCTATTTCTTCTGACAAAAGCAGGCTACACTTCTCAAGCTCACACAGGGCATTATCAATATACAACACTTTCTGAATTATCAAACAATCATCATAAGGTTAAAAGAACAGAAAGAATGCACTATCTCCTCTAAATGACAAAGAAAGGAAAGAAATCAGAAACTAGTGAGAGAAAGATAGCTAGAAAAAAATCCAAACATTTGAAGACTAAATAACATACTTTCAAATCTTACAAATATCATATGATCAAAGATAAATTCCTAGAAACATTGTAAAATACTCTTAACAAAAATGAAAATACACCTCACGTAAATACATGGGACATTAAAAAAAGAAGAGTGCTTAGGAAACTACAGGATTCAATACATATTAGAAAAAAAGTAAACCAGGTGGTGGTGCCACACGCCTTTAATCCCAGCACTTGGGTGGCAGAGACAGGCAGATTTCTGAGTTCAAGGCCAGCCTGGTCTACAGAGTGAGTTCCAGGACAGCCAGGGCTACACAGAAAAAACCTGTCTCGAAAAAAACCAAAAAATAGGAAAGTAGAAAAATGGCAAGCTAAATCCAAAGTGAGCAGAAAAGAAATACTAGAAATCAGACCTGAAATCAATTAAATTGAAAAAACAAGAAAAAGGACCAAAATCTAATTCCTTCAAAAAGTAAACCAAAATTCTTAAAGCTCTAGCAGGGTTAGCTCAAGGTTAGGAGTTGGGGTGGGAGCAGAAAACTAAAACTCATAGTACCATAATTAACATGGCAAGTCTTATGAACATTAAACTGATAATATACCAGGAAATTCTTAGAGAAATTTATATAAAATAGACAATCAGTCACTTGAAAGTCAGAATATATCAATCACAGCAGAGTTAAAAATACTAATATGTTTATATCTGCTACAGAGATTGAATCAATAATTTAAAACTCTTGCAAGTAGAAAGCAATTGGCTAAGATATATTTACTGGCAAATTCTACATGTAACAAAGACACACCAACTTAACAAAGATATTATACAAATTCTCTATAATCTCTTTCATAATATAAAAACCAATAAATAACTACTAAGTTGTAACAGGACAGCATTTCACAAATATTGAAAATCAGACAAATCATTGTTAAAAAAAAAAAAAACTACAGACTAACAGCTCTCCCAATTACAGATGTAAAACTCAACAAAATATCAGGAAATCAAATCCATCAATGCATGGAAGAAGTTACATAGCACAACTGAGATTTATTCTAGGTAGTCAGGGGTAGTTCAACTTTAAAACTGAAATAACAAACTGTCAGTATCAGTAGGCTGAAGAAAATAAATGATCATAACACGTACAAAGCACTTGACAAAAACCAAGCATCAATCACCATAACAACTCTTGGCAATCTAAGACTAGAAGACTTTATTCAACCTTCAAAAACAATCTAAAGTATCCTATAACTAATAATGATCATTTTTAGGGTTTATATATGATATACACACATGTATGTACAAATGAGTACCCCATGTACACACACAGAGAGGTCAAATAAGAATGAATATCTTGCTCTATCATGATCCATGGTACACCTCTGAGACACAATCTCTCACTGAACTTGGAATTATGCGGGGGCCCTGGAAGCCTCAATAATCCCCATCTTTGTGCGCCAACACACATAATAGTGAGGTTATAGGCGTATGAATAAACTACAAGCAGCTTTTTACACAGATCCTGAGGTTTGAACTCAGATCATCAATGCAGTTGGATTGAATCTGTGGCCACAGTTAGTAGAGATGTCTGTAAAGGACTAGGAGGTGTGGTCTCACTGTGGGAGGGGTGTCACTATATATAGGCTTTCAGGTTTCAAAAGCCCAAACCATTCCCAGTTAGCTCACCCGCGCTACCCTCATCCTCTCTTTTTGCCTTCTGCTTGTGGATTTGATGTAAACTTTTGCTCCTGCTCTAGTGCTTGTCTGCCTGATGTCATGCTCCCTGCCATGATTCTCATGGATTCTACCCTTCTGAAACTGTAAGGCCCCAAATTAAATGCTTTCTTTTCTAAATTGTCTTTGTAACAGAGTCTTTTTATAGCAGTAGAAAAGTAAGGAAGACACTCACATTGTACAAAAGTGTCCTTACTCACTGAAGCACCTCTCTGTCCCCTAATGCCATTCTGAATGGCAAGGGATCAAAGCACGGACGTCTTCTCCTACCATTGTTTTTAGTATTGTACTAGACCTCCTAGCTGGTGCATTGGACCAAGAAAATAAACTTAAAGTAGACTAGGAATGAATCAAATTGTCTTTGTCATCAGATGACATGGTTGTCTATAAAGTCATAGCAAATAAACCAAAGGAAGACTTGATGCAACTAATAAGTAAGCTCAGTGCTTATTAGTATTAGGAGAATACAAAGTAATCAAAGAGCAAACGATTTCCTATAGACTAGCAATAAAGAAGAAAAGTTTTAATTTAAAAGTGAAAGCCATTTACATTAGCATCCAAAAGCTGAAATACTTCAGATAACACTCCAACAAAAGATATCCAGGATTTATATGGAAAAAAAAGTATAAAATCCTAGCCGGTCTAGCCAGGCAGTGGTGGTGCACACCTTTAATCCCAGCACTTGGGAGGCAGAGGCAGGGGATTTCTGAGTTCAAGGCCAGCCTGGGCTACAGAGTGAGTTCAGGACAGCCAGGGCTATACAGAGAAACCCTGTCTCAAAAAAAAAAAAAAAATTCCTGAAGAACACTCTCAGTGAGAAAGAACATTGGGAAGCCCTATGTCTCTAATTATGATCTCTGCAAAAGCAACACAACGAGGCAAAGACAACCTGTTGACAGTAGTTGAGCAAAGAGAAGTGCATGCAAAACAGATGAATCTAAACATAAGTTTAAACATTTCAAAGTTGATCATACACATAAATCTATTGTAAAACAACAAAACTGCTAAAGTATGACATAGGAGAGAACAAGTAATCCAGTGTGGAGACGAATTTTAGATGCAACACACGAAAGGAATGAAAAAAAGTGATTAGCTAGACTATATTAAAATTAAAAACTTCTGTTGTTTTCACTCATTTAAAACTTAAAATACTTCTTTCAAAGAAATAATAGAGCAAAATAGTTGTCACTAGAGGCTAAGGAGGAGAGGGGGAGAGGAGAGTTGGATAATCTGTTCTATAATATAATGTGTTAAAGAGAAAGGATGTTAGAAAGAGGAAATGTGAATGTTAATTACATAAATCTAACTATAAGCCTGTATCACTTTATCATACTATATCCAATAAACTTCCAAGGATGTCTACTATGTGTCCACAGAAAGAGAGAACAGGTTTATCAAGTAACATTTGCAAGGGCACAGTTGGACTGTATTTGCTTATTTTGTTTCTGAGTTGAGACATAGCAATGTTACACTTTACTGAGTATTTAGTTCTTTCCAAACCCCAATAGGTGGGGTTCTAGGTACCTAAGCATAAAAAATCCTTGTCTAGTATGACAAGCTACCAACATCTTGAACCACTGTAGATGCTCCTCAGCACACACTGTACAAATCAGGTTTATTCTGTGTAAAACTCAGCTTGAGACTACTGCAATTGTTTTAGAAATAGTGCACAATGAAGAATCCAAAACTACATTAGTCTTCTTTGCATCCTTTCATAAATAATGATCTTCAAAGTACGAGACAAAAAAAAAAGTCTTGACATTTTTCTCAAAATTTTAGAGTAAGAAAACTTTTAGAGTGTAATAAGCCAAATATCAACAAAAGTAGTAATTAACTTAATCCATTTGAGTTAAAATTTAATTGAATCCAAAAAGCCTCACTATTTAATTCAACTAGTCAGTTCATTAAAATAAGGAGCTACATTTATCTGCCAGCTTCTTATTAAATGTCACCAAAAGGAACATCACAAATTGAAATACAATGTGTCTTATAGACAGAAACAAAAATTAATCCCAAGTACAGTCAATACAAATTAAGGTCTGTTGAATATTTTTAATGTAAATCAAACTCATAGTATAGCATTACTACATACGATACAGTATTTACTAAATTCCTAGCACTTTCACACGTGCTTGCTTACTTTGTAAATATAAACCAGCTTTATTTAAGAGAGAATTACTTGGGGGCTGGAGAAATGGGCTCTTCAGAAGGTCCTGACTTCAAATTCCAGCAACCACATGGTGACTCACAACCATCCATAATGAGATCTGACGCCCTCTTCTGGGATGTCTGAAGACAGCTACAGTGTACTTAGATATAATAATAAATAAATCTTTTTTTAAAAAAAGAGATTTACTTAACATCTACACCAATTTGCTAAAACTGAAGAAGCACATATTTAATTTTTTACTTAAGATTTCTTATTCTAGGGTTATATTTTCACAATTATTGTAACTTAGTTTTTTTAGATGACTACTTTTAAATGTTCACTTTTTAAATAAATTGGATATACTATCTGAACACTTAGACATTACTAATGTTGCTTTTTTGTAGTTGTTTTCATTCCATGAGAAACCATGGGTTTATTTTGGGTTTTTGCATTGTTGTTGTTGTTGTTGAGACAGGGCTTCTCTACATAGTCCCAGCTGTCCTGGAACTCACTATATAGACCAGGACAACCTTGAACTCAGAGAGATATGCCTGCTGGCATTAAAGGTAGGTATAACCAAGCCTGGCTTGTATTTCTTTTTAGATTAAGATTATTACTTCTTTGAGTAGATAAGGTTCAATTAGCATTTTTGGTTTTGTTATTATTTAATTGTGCTTTTCTCCTTTTTAAAGAGATTTTATTTTTAAAAAAAGATTTTATTTTATACCAGCTTAAATTTATAGTAACAAATTATCTTTGAAAATATTGTAAATATTATATACATCAAAGGAAATGTTGACAAAATATTTGAGAGTAACATCTGAAACACTAATCCATGTTTGCTATGGTCATTTAAGTATCTTCCAGTGATGTGCTGGTAGAAAAGGAAGTG
>JADRCD010190229.1:0-10204 GCA_019843815.1 Montemys delectorum
TTTTTTATTGAAAATTCCTGAAGAAAAATGTCTCAGCTGCCTTGGATCTCATCACCTCAGAAGCATCCAACTACTTTTGTTTTTTCAACATGTATGTGCTAATAATTATGCACTTTTAGCAAAATCAATTTCATTTACTCATTACAGAAGGAGTCAGACAATTCGAAGATGGACCATGCACACAATAGGATTTATCACTAATAATTGATTGTCACTGCCATAGGAAAGCCCAAATAATCTGATTATGCATTTAGCTGGTAATGGAAACTCATTAGCAAAATTCTATTTCATGCTTATTTGCACCTGCAAACAATTTCTTCCTGTTGGAAGGATCATTTCCATTGATCCTCCTGATGTAGCCTGGCTGGTTAATGTGGTATTGATGATTACTACTCTACGCCTAGGTAATATGATGGACTCTCAATCACCCTACCACCTGCCCAGTGACTACTTCAGCTCATCCTAGTCCTAACAGAAAAAGACTTTGAATTGATACCAGTTATATGGACAACTCAGAGAGGCTTTAGGGGAGATTAGTTAAGCAAAAACAAACAAAACCAAAAACAATCTCAAAAACCAACCAAACAAACAAAAAAAAACCACAACCAAAACCAAAACCAAACCAACTACAAAATAGCCAAAGTACAGGCATCTAGGTAAAACAGAAATCACATGTGTGCATAATGTACTTTTGAATGTTTATGTGAGTTTTACTTGTTATTACTTTAATTCATTTTTAGTTAGCATACAAAGTAATAATTTTAACTACAGCATTTTCATACAAATATTATTATATTTGTTCTTATTTATCTAGTTTTACTCATCCCTCTCCCTGATGCACTGCCTTACTACAAATTGTCTTCGCTTCATCTCTCAGGTCACACACATCCCATTTCTCTGTAATTTTACTCATTCCCTTCCTTCAAACCTCTTCTACTGCTTTCATAGTTTCCTTTCTATTCTCTCTCTCTCTCTCTCTCTCTCTCTCTCTCTCTCTCTCTCTCTCTCACACACACACACACACACACACACAAACACTCGGAACAAGTAATATTTATCTTTTAAAATTTCAATTAGATTATTTCACTTCAATCATCAAACCCAGACACTATTGTGGATGCCAGCAAATGCTGGCTGACAGGAGCCTGATATAGCTGTCTCCTGAGAGGCTCTGCCAGTGCCTGACTAATACAGAAGTAGAGGCTCATAGCCATCCATTGGACTGAGCACAGGGTCCCCAATGAAGGTGCTAGAGAAAGGACCCAAGGAGCAGAAGGGCTTGCAGTCCCTTAGGATGAACAACAATATGAACTAACTAGTACTCTCAGAGCTCAACCACCAACCAAAGAGTACACATGGTGGGACTCATGGCTCTAGCAGCATATGTATAGCAGAGTGTGGCCTAGTCTGTTATCAATGGGAGAGAGGCCCTTGGTTCTGGTAAGGTTCTGTGACCCAGTGTAGGGGAATGCCAGGGCCAGGAAGGAGGAGAGTATGGGTTGGTGAGCTGGGGGAGGGAACAGGCTTTGTTTTTTTCAGAGGGGAAACTGGGAAAGGAGATATCATTTGCAATGTAAATAAAGAAAATATCCAATAAAAAGGATTATTTTACTTAATGCAATACTATTCATCTTTATCAATTTTCATGCAAATTTATAATTTCATTATTTCTTATGTCTAAAACAAAATTCCATTGTGTGTATATTTCACATTTATCTTATCCCTTCAGTGAATCATGGGCATCTAGGCTGGTTCCGTGTCTGGGCCATTGTGGACAATGCAGTAATAAATACAGATGTGCAAATTTCTTCATGATTTGCTGACTTACATTTTTTTTTTTAGTATACATTCATGAGGGTAGAGCTGTGCAACAAGATTGCTCTGCTGTTTTTAATCGTTAAAGAAGCTTCCACATTAGATCCATAGTGGCCTCACACTTTCCCATCCAGAGTTTCTGCTTGAAATCTATTCTCAGTGGGATACATAGACTTTCAAAGCAGTCTAAATTACCTTTCATATGACTAAGTGTATTAGTCAAGGTTTTCTAGAGTAATTGATCTTATAAAAAGAATATATGTATTTGTATATAGAAAAGAGATTTATTAGAATGACATACAGGCTGTGCTGCAGTTAATTCAACAATGGCTGCCTTTGAATGATGGAAATGTCCAACAGAACACTGATTACTTAACCCACAAGGCTCAGTGTCTCAACTGCTCTATACCAGTGAAGGAATGGACTTGCTAGGGAGGGAGGGAGGAAGCAGGCAGAGAGAGAGAGAGAGAGAGAGAGAGAGAGAGAGAGAGAGAGAGAGAGAGAGAGGAGTCCTTCTTATATGTTCTTTTTGTAGGCTGCCAGCAGAAGGTGCAGCCTAGATTAGAGGTGGGTCTCCTTATCTCAAAATATTTTGATTAAATGTGTGTCTCTCCAACTCAAAGATCAAGATTACAAGTGAATTTTCCCACTGAAAATGATCCAGCTAAGCAAAAAAAAAATTCTTACGCGTGTGTCTAGCTTTTCTGGGTTTTAGTTAATTCTAGATGTAGTCAAGGTGACAACCAAGAATAGCCAATCACACTACAGATGTTAAACAATTCTTCAGGTATATCCAGGACACTTGTGTTTCTTCCTTGTAAGAAATCTCTATTCCATTCATTTAACACATTTATTGATAGGATGACTGAGCTTTTGGTGTTTCAATTTTAATGTTTTGTAGATTTGAGTTACTTTTTGTTTTCATTTTTATTTTACTTAATTAACTAACTAATTAATTAATTAACTTTATATCATGACTGCAGTTTCCCCTTCCTCTTCTCTTTCCAATCCTTTCCCCACTCTGGTCAATAATGGAGAAGTTTCCATAAGGTACTGAGAAGAAGGTATATTTTGTTTGTGTGTGTTTGGGTGAAATGTTCTGTAGATATCTCTTAGGTCCATTTGATTCATAACATCTGTTAGTTCCATTATTTCTTTCTGGTTGACCTGTCCATTAGTGAAACTGGGATGTTCATGTCTACCACTAATAATGTATGGAGTTCAATGTATGATTTAAGCTTTAGTGGTGATTCTTTTATGAATGTTGGTGCCCTTGCTTTTGGAGCATAGACAGTCAAAACTGAGACATCATCCTGGTGGATTTTTCCTTTCATTAGTATGAGGTGTCTTTCTCCATCTCTTCTGATTAATTCGGGTTGGAAGTCTGCTTTTTTAGATATTAGAATGGCTACTCCAGCTTGATTCTTGTTTCCTTTTGCTTGGAAAAATTATTTTCCAGCCTTTTACTCTGATGTAATGTCTGGTTTTAATATTGAGGTATGTTTCTTGTATGCAATAAAGTAATGGATCCTGATTTCTGCATCCATTCTGTCAGCCTGCACCTTATTATTGGGGTCCATTGATATTGAGAGATATTAATAACCAAGGATTGTTAATCCCTGTTATGTTGATGTTGTTGTTGTTGGTACTGTGTATATGTGTGTGTGTGTCTGTCTGTCTGTCTGTGTGTCTGTGTGTATGTGCATGCTTGTTTCCCTTCCTTTGGTTTGTTAGTGTGGGTTTGGTTACTCATGTCCTGTGTTTTCATGGATGTAGTTAACCTCCTTGGGTTGGAATTTTCTTTCTAGTATATTTTGTATAGCTGGTTTTGTAGATATTTTTTCAATTTGGTTTTGTCATGAAGTATATATTTTTTGTCCATCTATTATAATTGAAAGTCTGGGCTGACATCAGTGGTCTCTAAGAGTATGAAAGACATTTGCCCAGGACCTTTCTTGCCTTTAGAGTGCCTGTTTAAATGTTGGGTACAATTCTAACAGGTCTGCCTTTACATGTTACTTGATCCTTTCTCTTTGCAGCTTTTAATATTCTTTCTTTGTTCTTTACATTTGTTTTAATTATTATATGGCATGGGGATTCTCTTTTTTTGTCCAATTTGATTGGTCCTCTGTAATCTTCTTGTACATTTGTAGGTATCTCTTTATTTAGATTAAGAAAATTTTTTTCTTTGATTTTGTTGAAAATATTTTGCTGAGACTTTGAGCTGGGAATCTTCTTCTATTCCCTTTACTCTTGGGTTTGTTTTTTCCCCCCCAGATTTCCTGGATGTTTTACATCCAGAACCTTTTAGCTCTACATCAATTTCTTCTACCAAATATCTATGTCTGAGATTCTCTCTTCTATCTCTTAAAGTCTGTTGGTGATGATGGATCTCTAGTTCATGTTTGCTTTCCTAAATTTGTCCATCACCAGGAATTTTTCACTTTATGCTTTCTTTATTGCTTCTATTTTCATTTTTAGATCTTGAACAGTTTTATTCATTTCCTTCACCTGTTTGATTTTATTTTCCTGTATTTCTTGAAGGGATTTATTGATTTCCTCTTTAAAGGCCTCTAGCATCTTCATAAGATTGGATTTAAGGTCATTTTCTTAATATCCAGGGCTTGCTGTAGTTTATTGGCTTTTGGGTGTGCTTTAAGGACAGTTGATAAAAATAGGGCAGTGTTTTAGCTTGGGTCCCTCGTACTGGTGGAGACACTGGGAAAGCAGGTAGAGTTATGGTCTATAATTCATTTATTAATCCAATGAAGGATATACAGTTGACAGACTCCCCTTCCCCAATTCTGGAGGCTGCCTCTTTATTTTGAAGATTGTTTCTTTTGTTGTGCAGTAGTTTGGTTATACTTGTTCTGTGACAGTTTCACACACACACACACACACACACACACACACACACACACATCTGTTTATTATTTGCTCCCCATTTTCTCTTGTCTTTCTACTATATCTATAAAGCCCTTTCTCCTCCCTTCCAGTCTATTTCCCATATTCATGACTTTTCATTTTGTTTTGTATCATTTTTAGTATAACTGAGAGTAGTGATTGTAAATATCCATTGGAACTTTGTAGCATCACCACAAAGTACAGAACTGAAGGCAATGGTTCCCCAGTGCCCAAAGTCTATCAGTAGCAATAGTTCAGTAGTGAGGGGTGGGGTCTCTGAGCCTTTCCTCTATCATGTATTCTGCTTGTTAATTTTTAGGATTATTTCTTGATCTACTTAAGTTCTTTTTAAGGAAGTACACTGTTCACAAAGAGTCAACGTGTATTCTATGTGGAAAACCTGGAGGAATGAAGACCACAAGTATTTCTTGAATTGGAATCACTGGAAACAGTCTTTCATACAATGAAGCAAGAAGGACTGGCTCCTCCTGATGTGCCCTTACCTTATCCAGAACACAGACTCATTCCACTTTAGCTTTGAATATAAAATTACTAAGTCTATTCAGTGAGATTGGCATTCAACTTCATAGGGATAGATCTGAAGTGGATTTTGCCAATGGGCATGCTACTGGCTGTTCTCTGCCTGCATTATTTACAGGTTTTAATCACCCACAGCCCTGCAGAGTTGAGAGAAGCAAGGATGCAAAAAAGCTAGTACTAGAAATAGTACTTTGAATTATTCTACTGGCTATCTGAGAATAGGACAAGTTATCAAACTACAAATCCATATTACTGATATAAAAAGAAGCAAGCAAATGACCTGCAAAACTTCAGATATGATAAAATCCCTACTACCTGCCTTTGGGTTTGTTGTATTTGTGTATAGAACATGCTTAGATACAACACATCTCTGGGCTTTGAATCATATTAGTAATGTATGTTCTGTGGAAATACTTAGGAAATACTGACACAAAATCCTAAATGGTAGAAGTGTAATAAGAATTCCTCCAAGTTATACGACCATATCTTATATTTTGAGTTTCTTAGCATTTTCTCCACTCTTGTAATTGTAACAGATTCACTGTCTTCCATTATAAATTCAAGTAACCAGGACAGGTAGGGACATTTTACAACCCCATTCAGCAACATATAAGGATAGTTTCAGTTCTAATCTTAGAAAAGAATATTTAATAGTCTTAACATGTAAAGCTAGTATAGTATTGACTTTGAAAACCCTCTGCGAAATACATAAGCATGCCTTCTGGTTGCAACATTCTGCAAAGATCCCTACTTCCTGTTCTGCATTCCCAGTGTCCTCTGTCCTCTCCTTATAGCCTGTTCAATGGAAAAGACAGATGGTATTAATACTTTAAAATGAATGTAGCAAGATGAATGATGTTTGAACCTGTCAGCTAAAGGGAAGAAGATGGAAAGTGTGCTTTGATGTGGAATCAAGGGGTGTTTAGGGCCACATCTACTCCGGACTTGATCTCATTGAGAGTATTGTATGGAATATCGATCTGGGGAGCCATCAGCTTTTCAGAATCTTCACAACGTCAACTTTTATAATACCTATAATACTGAAGCCTGTTTCATGAAGGTGAGAAAAGTACAGAAGGATCTCAAGTGCCAATGTAATCTTCCCTGTTAATGCTGTCATTGTTTTTTGTTTGTTAGTTAGTTAGTTTGTTGGTTTGTTTTTGAGACAGGCTATCCAGGAACTCATTCTGCAGACCAGGCTGGCCTCCAACTCAGAAATCCACTTGCCTCTGCCTCCCAAGTGCTGGGATTAAAGGCATGCACCACCACTGCCCACCTAATACTCTCATTGTTAATGAAGAACTCTTATGTCTTAGGAAAGTGAAGCCAGTTACTCAGGAGTAGAGTCCCCATATATTGGAAGAGGAGGGTGAGAGAGCTGATGATTCTATAATTTGATTAGTGCACAATACCATCAGGGAATCAAAGACAAATGCTTATTACCCAACTTTGTGTAATGTTTTCCTTCATGATTGAAACATTCCATCCTGCAGGAAGCTCCTTATACAGGAAGGTACACTACTTACAATAGCTTCAGGAAGTTCCTGAAACTGACCAGATTTGCTAGGCCCCTTCCTGCCTAATTAAACAATAAAAGTCCAGAGTCTAGAGGAAGGAAGGTGAAGGGCCAAGAAGATTCAGGCAAGTTGAACTGCAAGGAAGGTTATAGGACTAGACCAACTGCTTGCAAGAAGTAGAAACAAGCTGGGCTTCCCAAAAGTTGTTTATGCCAACTGTGGCACCTAGAAAGGATGTATTAAGTTGCCTGCAGGCTATGTAGTGTCTCAAGGTTTCTAGTTTGGAGAGTTGACATCATGGGCTTTAGTGACTCAGCTATGTTTGAGTCATTTCTGCTCTTTCAAGTAATTTGTTCACCCATTCACCTGTAAGTCACCCCAATAAAACTTAGGATTCATCAAGTTGGACTTTGGTAGTGTTTGTACTTTGGTTTGTCATGGGTACCCTATCAGGTGTGAGTATATATGTGTGTTCCGTTCCCTCAGGAAAAAATCTTGTCACATATCACAAACAGAATGACTAAAAGATTATTTACAGAACAAGGAGTTAAAGGCTAAAATGACTGACTCAGAAAAGAGAGCCTCATATAGGGAAGCCAGGAATACCCAGGAGCTTAGATGTGGCTACATTGTTCTCTCCTCTAAACTGAAGGAACCTCTTTAAGTAAACCAATTTTACAGGTCTCAGAAACCTGAAACATATAAGGTTTATAAGACTTCTCTTTGAGGCTATACGAGGATTAACAATTGCTGAAGGGAGAAACCTCTGACCAGCTGACTTGCCTGCATATTGCTGAAGGGATGCTGCTTTCATGAGTTGTCACTTACGTCGGGGTGGCACATCTGCCATTGAGTCACCCATGATCCTTACCTAACTCTACTCACCTCAGTTGTTTACTCAACTAGACAGTAACTATGGTCATTCCTTTAGTCAGTCCTTAGTGCCTTATCTGGAATGAACAGACAGTGGTTCACATCTCCCAAGGGGGAAAATTACACAACAGAGGCTAAGCAAAACCTGTTAAAACTCAAAATGCAGTGACAAGTGAAAACCAGGAGGGAGGAAATGTAATGAAAAGACACAGTAAAGGAGAATGCTCATGAGAAAGGATTTTTGGACTTGCTGAGCTTTAAAATGCATGTATCTTGAGGATCTATAAGACAGGAGAGAAAAAAACTTCACTATGGCTGTGGTCAACAAACAACTGCTGAGTCTCTGGCTGGTTCTACCCACAATGAACAGTACTCCATTATGGGAAGTACTCATCATTTGGTTCAATCCTTTGCTGATGCCACCTTGAAGTTCTAATCATTTTTTTTTTTTTTTTTTTTTTTTTTTTGCCCACCAAGAGGGAGTCCTTTAATGGATTGCACAGATAGGAGACATAACAGGCCAGCACCCTGCTTGCAAACCCAGGAGCTTTGCCAGAAGATGCAATGGCCTCTTCCACGTGGGGGTGGGCTGCAGGGTGGAGATGAGGTAGTTTAAAAAACAAAGCTGTACTAATTCTTCACTTTCACAGAAAAGAGAAACTTGGAGGAACAGCTCGCTGGAGAATTTACATATAGCTGAGTTGAACCTCCAGCTGAGCTGTCTGTGCTCAGTAAGGGGCAGACACCACATGGAAGGTGCAGGCCAGTCCACAGAGGAACATGCTGACTTAAATATCTGTCCCTCCCTTTCCCAGCTGCTAGCAAGTTCTAATCATTTTTATACATCGAGCCTGTGTTATGCCCAGTTTGCAGGAACCCCAGGGTTCCAGAGATTGCTACACTGATGCAAATACACTAAAAAGTTTTTTTTTTTTTTTTTTTAAAAAAAAAAAGATTTATTTACTTATTATATGTAAGTACACTGTAGCTGTTTTCAGACACACCAGAAGAGGATATCAGATCTCATTATGGATGGTTGTAAGCCACCATGTGGTTGCTGGGAATTGAACTCAGGACCTCTGGAAGAGCAGTCAGTGCTCCTAACTGTTAAGTCCAGACTCAGAATGCAGCCTTCCCTGCTCCGCAGGCTAGGAATGCGACAGACACTCCACTCCACTTGGTCTAGGGGTTCAGGATATATATGGGAGGTGCATAAGCTGGGGCTTTTGAGCCTTGGCAGTACATTATTGGGCAAGGGTAAAGGAATGTTATCCTTCAAAACTGATAACATTTGTTCAGACAGCAAGGTGACACCATACATCTGGAAAAGGACCTATTTGACCTGGAAAGAAAAAACTCATTCTATCATCAGAGGCTCGTGTATTTTTACAAGCCGGCCACAGCTTTGTGGGAACACTTGGTTGCCTCTTTCCCATAGCTCAAGACTGGGGGCCTTATCATTTCAAGGGCATTAATTGTCTGTATTCTTCAAAGGCAGAGGACATCTGCATCAAGAGGGGAGTACTGGCTGTTTAACTCAGTGTGGGGACTAGGGAGTGAGAGAGACTTGGTGCCAAGGGTTAGCACAGAGAACTAGGGTAAGGGCAGGTTACCTTGTGTCTTTTCACCTGTGTCTCCACATGGTGCTTTTATTTACATTTTATGGTGCTGGCCCTGCCCATAGATCTCTGTTATAATGCTACCCCACCTCACAACTTGTAGGGGAAAGCCAAGTTATACCACCAAGCAGGAAGGGGGTGATGATGCAACTGCTGAGTTAATGGGGATCTGCGGAAGGATGACAGGGGCAAGATTTTTGTCTCCGTTGTTACAAGCATACTATCTTCCTTCAGGCCTCAAAAGGATTTGACAGCCTCCCACATTCAGAATTGTAGCTCTTTGTTCAGACTAGTGCTGGGTGAAGTAGCAGGATTCAGTGCTAGCTCTCAGTTCTAATGAATTTTAGTGAAACCTCATCAGTGGTTTTTTTTTTTTTTAGCTGAAACCGACAGAGAATGTCATTCTTTGGATGAGATGCAATAGCAGAGGACTAAGTTTCTAAAGATCAGTAGAAACAGTAAAGGTCAGGATTGAGGCTGGAGCTCAGTTGGTAGAATGCTTGTCCAGCAATAAAGGCCCTGGATTCTGTCCCCAGCATTGCAAAGGAAAGGAAGAAAAGAAGCAGAGGGAATGGACGCATGGAGGCTACAATGCTTTTAACTCAAGTATGAAATCTGCCAAGAGAGGAGTAATCTCTAGGTGCTCCCCTTAGCAGTAGATGATTTCAAGCCTGGCCTAAGGATTAGGCTCAGGAGCTGTTGGCAACCTGACTCATGGGCTAGAGCGAAATCCCCTTGCTGAAGTCCTGACAGTTTTCTTTTCTCAAGCTCAAGGCATCAAGAGCAAATTGCCTGCTGCCTCTAAGGGAAATGATACTATTGACACCTGATACTGTCTGTCATGACAGGCTCCAAGATATAGCAAAGAATCTAAAAACACACAGCAAGTCCCAGTGACATGATAAAATTAGGTAATACCTATTGTCTTGGTGAATT
>JADRCD010190233.1:0-10372 GCA_019843815.1 Montemys delectorum
AGGAGAAAGTAAGAAAGAAAAGAGTTATACTATCTTTCCCACAGGACCCAGGAACTCTTATGTTGCCACCAGAGTCCTTACTGTGTTGGCCATATTCAGTCACGCTCAGGTCTCCCCAGGCCATTGGCTGAAGGTAATGCACAAGCTGATGCATGATGCACTTCTATGCTGCTCTGCAATCTGTCTTGATAAGAGCCCATGAAGAGTAGTGATCTGTAACATCAAAACACTGCCTCTTTCTGAAAGGAATTTGCTATTTCCCAAGAACAAGCCAGGCAGATAGTTAAGCAAAGCACCCACTGTGTCCCTTCTCAGTCTGTCAGGCATGCCATCATTACTTACCCCAGACGATTACTTCCCAGTACTCTTTGGCAGGCAGAGGTTAGTCATGCCTCCCCTTTGGGAGAGTACAATTTGTGCTCATTTCTAGTGATACTTATTCTCATTTTATGCCTCTGCCCACATGGAGGAAGCTGTAAAATGTATTGTCGCTCATTACCTTGCTCCATTGGCTGTCATGAGCCATCCACAGTACCTCAAGACAGACGATGCCACTGCTTATACATCCACATCTGAAAATGTTTGTGCCCACCATAATAGCTTACAATGTGGACATTCTTTGGCATATGCACAGGGGGCCTTAGAATACTGTGTGGTAGATCCAGAGAGACATCAACTGGGGCTGTTGATTACACTCTTTACAACAGAAGATTCCCCCCAAAAATGTACTTTTTATGGCCATACATAAAAATAAAATAGTCCAATCCTCTGTCATGAGATTCATTCTGAAAGTAAGGGACAATGCTTATAAACTATTTTAGCTTTTCTCAGCTCTGCCATTTCACTGCCACACAAATCTGTATTGTGATGTACAATTGATGAAACGACAGCTGAAAATGGAAGACATTTGCACTGTAAGAATGTTATTGAGGGTGCAGATGATGTAGAAGCAGTATTACAAGTTGGCAGATGATGCTGAATTGAGGAAGACAGCAATAATGAGATCACTGAATCCATACACAGAGCTTCAACCACTTAAATACTGTACTTGGCTAACATGATAACTGCACCTGGACACAAATCAATGTAAATGGTCCCCTGAACAAAGCACTTAAGAAAGGCATGTATACTAAGTAGAGTTCACAATAGGCTGCCAAAAATGATTCTAACATTGGGGCACAGAGTTACAGCAGCAAAATTCTAATTACACATTAAAAATGACTCTTGTAGGGAAGTGAGCTTCTAGTTGATTACAAATGTATTGTTTTGGAAGACTCAGCAGGGCTTGGAAATGAAATGTAATGTCTTGGTTTATAAGAGTAAGTGGCTACCATTCCTCTTTATTAAATCCTCATGAATCTAACACCCAGATTTATTGCAGTAATAAATTCCAATTGGTGAGATTCATGGCCTTCTGAAACTCTTTCAAGATTACAAGTATGTTAGGGAATTAGCTTGGTGTAGCATTAGGGTATGGGATACAGTTAGTGTTAGAGATCCATTTATGGTTGTATTTTAGAACTACTTTTAGTGTATAGACTAGTTGTAGAGTTAGAGTCAGGGTTTTGACTAGGTTCTGGTTAGAGTTATGGTTAGGGTTAGTCCATGGATAGTTTCAGTTTTAGTCCTATAATTAGATTTAGAACTAGGTTTAGTCTTGGGATTTGGATTGGTGGCATTACCAGGGTAAGGATTATGAGTGGGCTTAGATTAGAGACTGATACAAGTTAGTGTAAGAGCTATATATAGTTTATGTTAGTATTAGGGTTATGTTTAGGCTTAAGCTTAGTTTTAGGATTCTGGATGGAGGTGTGGTTGCAATTTGGATTATGTCTATGGAAGTAATATTTGAACTAGCGTTGATTTTACTGTGGTAACTAAGGTTTATATTAATGGTAAAATTAGCTATATGGTTAGAGGTAGTGTAGGTTTAGGATTATGGTCAGATTCTGGTTAAAAGTAGGTTAGGGCTGGGTTAAGAATTAAGTTTGGTATTAAGCCAGGTTAAGAGTCAATGTACAGGCTCAGTGTAGAGTGTCAAAAGCCAGTTTCAACATATCAGGGTCTGAAGGGGAAGCATGGAATCAGTAGAAAACATGGACACAGGAATCTTTTTGATAGTTCAAAGAGGTTCTCAGGTTCTCTAAACTACTTTTTCCCCACAGCTTATATCCCCCAGCAAAATCTTCCAAGCAGTATAAAAATTACAATATGTTTTCATTCTGTTTTTCTTTAAGTGAGCGAGTACATATACAATGAGTATATGTAAAACAAAACAAAACAAAAGCCAGCATATTCCCCAACACCCTCACGTGGTTAACCATTTTACACATTACAGGTGAAAAACAAATCATTCCCAAGGACCACATGTGTTTGTGTCTAAGCAACTTGTTATAGATTAACCAAGTGTAAGCAGGCATGGTATTCTTCTCAGCCACTTCTCTTACTGGCAGGCTGCAATTTGCAGCTACAAAGAAAGGATCAATCATTTTATTATTTGTCTTAAAAAGTAATCTTATAAAAAAAATCTTAAAAGAAGCACAAGTCTAAACTTTTATATAAAAAACATCAGTCATTTCTACTTTAAATCCTCAGAGTACACACCCACTCACCAACAATTTGTTATTAAATCATATCAAGAAGCCAAAGGCAAAATGAGTACAAAAAAATTAATCATCACCTTGATCACCAACTTAGCTTTAACAAGAAAGCTGGCTAGTGCCAGTTGGGCTGCCATTGTTCTTGTTCCATGTCTTCAAAAACTCCCTTGCTCAATTATCAAGAGTTTGCCTTTCTGAACATTAAAATTTCCCCAAAGATTTTCTACATCAAATCCACAAACAAAAACATCCTAACTATACTATCAATCTACATCTCTAAATTCTTTCCAAGGGTGGTGGTTGAATCTTTAATCTGTTCCAGCAGCAGTGCTTGAAAAAGATCAATCACTGTTATTGTAAGTGCCAACAGCACTCTCCAGTGAAGGACTAGAATCTCCCTTAGGGATTTCATACAACCCATAGACTAGGAAGGATATGAAGAATGCAAGAGCAACAAGCAGAGAGATGCTCCACAGCAGCATGAGATCTTCAGGACACGAAGCCCTCAGGGCTCTGCCTCTCTGAGGCACACCCATTGGGGTTGTGCTAACCAGTGGGCCACCCTTCATGAGTTCTAAAGCTGTTTGCCATTCTTCTTGTATAGGCCCCAACAGTATAGCTTGATTAGAATTATGGTTAGGATTATGGATACAATGGGGTTAGGCTTAGGTTATGGTTCCGGTGACCATTGGGGTTAGGGTTTTGACTTGTGCTAGTATTAGGGTTTGTATTGTGTCAGTATTTGGAGTTTTGTTGAGTTTTGGCTTAGAGTACAGTTAGATCTAGGATGTAGATTAATATTGGATCTGAACTTACAAGTAGAGCTTTGTGAGAGTTATATTTAGGTTTGGAGTAATGGTTAGGATCAGAGCATAGGACTCGGGATAGGGAAACTTGGGGGAGCATTAAGAAAATGAGTACAATTAACATTAGAAAATGATTTATGGGAGGGTTTTTGGACCTAGTTTTAGTGTTGTGGCTAGATAAAGTATTAGGGTAAGGGCTTTGTATCTGGCCACAGATACCCCTCTTTATCCCTAAAAGTTGAGTGTTACAAGCTACCCACTTGTGTGTACGGTTCCTTAACTTCAGGGACAGTGGGAATAATCGTGGGAAGAAGTAGATTAATTTATCAAGGATTATTGTGTATCCAGGTATAGTAGATGGAGACAGCAAGGAAGAAATAAAAATTATGGCATATGTGAAAAAGGAGATGTACCCATACATTTTGTCTGCAATTACAGGGAAAGCATATAAGGGGTGATATGGTAGATGCTTCTGGGAAGGTATTGATACAGGTAACTGAGAATAATCACAAGCTGTGTCTGTGATCAAAAAACAGGACATCATAGGGATTGAGTTTCCAAATTCATAAAAGGGGCCACTACTGACATACCAACAGTCTTGCCCCTAAAATGGTTATCAAACCAACCTCTCTGGCAATATCAGTGGCCCATAACAAAAGAAAAACTGCTGGCACTTGAACAACTGGTACAAGAGCAGCTGGAGGTTCAACATATAGAAGAGTCTACAAACCCATGGACTGCCCTTGTGATTGTTGTAAAAAAAGAAATTAGGTAAATGGAGGGTGATAACAGATTTAAAAGCAGTTAATAAGATAATTCAACCAATGATCTTTTACAACTTCCTTTGCCATCTTTATTACCAAAATCATGGCCTATAATAATAATTGATTTGAAAGACTGTTTTTTTTTTTTTTTTCAATACCATTGCATGAGAAAGATAGGGAAAGGTTTACTTTCTCGGTCCCTACTTTGAATAATAATCATCCACTAAAGAGATACCAGTGGAAGGTACTTCCACAGGGAATGTTAAATAGCCTAAATTTATGTCAGTATTTTGTGCAACAACCATTAGAAATTATTTGTAAGCCGTTTCCTCAATATATCATTTATCATTATATGGATGACATTTTGTTGGCTGATTCTGACAAAGATGTTTTAGAGAATATGTTCAAGGTAACACAAAGAATTCTGCCAACTCTTAACAATTTTCAAAACTTAATAGGAGTTATTAACTGGCTAAGGTCTTCAATTGGATTAAGTACATATGAGTTAAGTATTTTGTTTCAAACATTACAAGGAGATTCTATTTTAAACAATCCAAAATGTCTAACAGCTGAAGAGTTTTTATAGAACAAAGACTAAAAGAGGTGTATGTGGATCGAACTGATCCTAACCTTGATTGTATTTTGGTTATTTTATCTTCAACTCATTCTCCTACTGGGCTCATTATGCAAAGGGAAGATAGTATTATGAAATGGATTTTCTTAGCTCATAAAAAAGAAAAAAATTGAAGAGATATATAGAAAAGATTTCTGAATTAATTATAAAAGGTAGAATAAGTCTACATCAGTTAGCAAGAACAAATCCAGCTGAAATTGTTGTACCTCTTGCAAATGCTGAAATTGTTTTTCATTATGGTTGATTAATGAGGATTGGCAAAAAGCTTGTAGTAACTTCTTGCGTGAAATTAATAACAAATACCAAAAAAAGCAAATATATACAGAACTAATTGGATTCTTCCACATATAGTAAAGAGAACACCAACTCCAGAGACAGCAATATTTTATACTGATGCAAACAAGATGGAAATGGCAGGCTATAAGTCAGAGAAAATAAGTAAATCAGTCAAAAGTCCAATATACATTGGTTCAAAGTCAGAATTGTATGTAATCCTTATGACATTATTAGATTATCCTGAACCTCTTAATTCCTGGTTCCTTATATGCAAAAAGAGTCATTTTGCATATAGAGACAGCTGAATTTGTACCAGATAACTCAGAATTAAGTTTGTTATTTATACAATTACAACAGGCCATCAGAAGTAGAAATTATACATTATGTATTATTCATATTCAGTCTCATATAGGTTTGCCTGGTCCATTAGCTCAAGGAAATGAGGAAATTGACCATACTAACAGGAAATGTGTTAGAAACTTCAAAATTTCATGAGAAACATCATATTAATGGGAAGGATTTTAAAAAAAAAATCTATCACTTGGCAACAAGCCAAAGAAATAATAATAACAATAATAATAATAATAATAATAATAATAATAATAGCCCTATGTGTTCCCTATACAACCAAACTCTGTTACCTGCTGGTAGTAACCCTAGAGGTACCAAAGGAAATGGCATCTGGCAGATGGATGTTTATCATTTTCTGGAATTTGGAAAACAAAAGTATACCATTAACACGTACTCAGGGTTTCTATGGGCAACTGCTTTAAGTTCTGAAAAGGCTGATTATGTAATTACATATTTATTGGAAATCATGGCAATTATGGGGATAACTGCACATATTACAACTGACAGTGTTCCCATACATGTATCCAATAAGATGAAGCAATTCTTTGCATATTATAATATAAAACATGTTACTGGCATATCATACAACCTCGCAGGACAAACAGTTATAGAAAGAGCCAATTGGACCTTAAAAGAGGTGCTTATTAAACAAAAGGGGAGAGTAAACCCTCCCCCAGAACAGACTAAGTAATGTTTTGTTAACTCTCAGTTTTCTTAAAAAAGGAACAACAGCAGCTGAAAGACACAAGGTTATCAAAAAACGGAGGAACTAGGCCAATCAAGATACTGTAAAGAGTGTGTTGACATTAAAATGGAAACCTAGAATAGTTCTACAATGAGGACATGATTATGCTTATGTATCTACAGGGAATAAAAAAAAATACAGTTACCAACAAAACTTATAAAAGTCAAGTGTGACCTGGGAAAACCCCTTGTATCACCTGAGACATGGACGTCTTCACAAAGTAAGTAAGCCAGACGACTACAGACTGTCTCAGTCACTGATTTGTATAAGTTTTGTTGGTAACTGTATTTTTTTTCATGTAAATCAAATTCAAAAGGGCTAGCCCAAGTGACCAGTCACATTGAGACTGGATAAACATAGAGACTGGACAATACACGAACTGGATAGACAGTACAGAGGCTGGATAAACACAGACATTGAGCAATAAATGCTACAGCTAGCTTTAGACTGACTATTTTTTTTCCCTTGGGCCCCAAAACAGGAATTCTTCACCCCAATTCAGCAGGAAAGGAGGACCATTGTCCCAGTGCCTTGAACTGGGGTGAGTAGTTTTGGTTATTTGATATGTTCTGGTTGTTATCATCTAGGATGGTAGATTGTTATGTTTGGATTATTGTATGTTAATAGAAATTTAAGGTTTTAATTATTGTATATTAATAAGGTTTGAGGTTTTGGTTTAATTATTATATTCTATGTTGATAGAAATCTAAGGTTGTTTTGTTAGAGTATTGTTCGACTATATTGTACATAAGCCATTTATTGAAAATGTGACAGTTCTCATAATTATTCTTATTCTGTATAGATTGTTAATGTTCGAGAAAAGGAAAAATTCTTAAACAGAAAGGGGGATACGAGGTGGAAAGTTAAGGGTTCTTTGGAAAGTCAGTTGTGTCAGTGGTGTTTTGCTGGGACAAACATGGGATGGAGTGTTTTCCTGAAGAGGACGCAAGTGAAAGGTGTTTTGCAAAGCAGACACAGGTGAAAGGACGTTCTGCTAAAGCAAGCACGTGAAAGGACACGTGATGAGGGATTCTCTGCTAATGACACACATGTATTGGTCCGCCTTACATTGCACAGCTGAGCTCCGCTTGTTGGGACTCCATAAAGAGATCTGCACCAAAAACAAACAAACAAACAAAAACCCACCAACTTCCGGTGGTGTGCTGAGGCTTCTTACCACTTCTGAGAACTCTGGCTAGTCGGCAGAGTGATGACAGCTGAGACAGACTCACGTGGAGTTTTGCTAAGATACTGACGTGCTGAGGAAAGACATGTGGTGAGGCAAGACCCAGGGGCTTGCTGGTAGAGCTAGCTGTGCGCTCCTTGTTGGTCTCACATCTTCACTGATCTCCACTTCCTTGAGAGAACTTCTCCTGGTGTTCCTGGTGCTCCTAATCCCTCCTGCTGACTGGTGCTGATTCGGTTGAGGTCTGGCTGTTCCTGCTAGGTCGTGCCACCGCTGCTGCTATCCAGACACTACTGAACTGGACTTCTGGTGTATCCGTGAAGTGTTTGTGCGTGAATCAAGCTGCTGCTGCTGACCTATGAACTGAACTGCTGATTCCTGACAACACAGATGGGACTCGTTCCAAAGAACCACTTCTAAGCATGTCTACTTCCTCTATATCCTTTCTTTTCAACCACCTCTGGTGAGGGGTGGGTTAGAAGGGAGGTTAAAGCATTTAAAAACCATCATTAAAAGTAGACGTTGAAAAAATTAAAGTTACAGTAATTAGGTTTAGTTTTAGTGTTGAGAATATATTTAGAGTCAGTGTTGCAGTTATATGTACTGTTAGGATTAAAATTAGCACTACCTTAAGGGTTATTTTTCTGGTTAAGTCTAGGTTAGAGTCTGTATAGGCTTAGATAGAACTTTGCTTAATATTATAGTTAATGTTATGATTAGGTAGGGCTAGTTTGGGGTTTTATGGTTATGGTTAACCTTATGCCTAGATTTGTCATTAGTGCTAGATTTAGAGCTAAAATTTCTCTATGATTTTAGTTATCATTGGTTGTAGGCTTAGTGTATGTATATCTCGGTTTAATTTGGGGTTCAATCTAAACTTACAAATAGAGCTATCTGATGGTTGAATTTAGAGTAGATGCTATGGTCAGAGCTAGGCTTAGGATTAGGGTAGATAGAGTTTGGTGTGGCATTAGGGAAAGGAGTATAGTTAGTGTTAGAAATTGGTTTATGGTTAGTTTTAGGATACATAATCTTCATGCTCAGTATATTTTGGGCAGTGGTAGGATTGTGCTTATTTTATGATGAAAGTTAAGGCTAGGGATAGGATTGGTGTTAACTAGGGTTATGGTTAGTTATGGTTAAGGTTTTGACTAGGATTAGCTTAAGTTGGAGAGAGTAGTAGCTTTGTTTTCTATTATGGTTAAGATAGTGAGCAGAGTTAGCTCTAGGCTTAGGTTAACTCTGGGCTTAGGGTACATAAGTAGTTAGATTAGAGGTAGTGTTAGAGCTGAGATTGTCATCATGGTAAGTTGTGGGCTTAGCATAAACTTGGAATAGGTATTAAGGTTAGATCTAAACTTTAAAAATATAGGTACTTGAGGGGTACAGTTATGAACTAGGCTTTGACTCACGTTATGTATAGAACTAAAGGTAGGATTTGGGAAGAGGTACAGTTACTGTTAGATATTAGTTTCTGGTCAGTTTTAGACCTAAGTGTAATTAATGTTTGGGCTACATTTAGGGTTAGGGTCAGATTTACTGCTATGGTCTGTGTCTATTTTAGGGTCAGGACTAGTGTTAGGTTAGGGTTAAGGTTAGGTTTATAACCAGTGTTAATGTTAGAGCTAGAGACAGTTTTAGCTTTATTTACTCTATTAACATTAGAGTTAGAGATAGTGATGGGTTATACTTAGGCCTTGGTTAGTATCAGGGCATGGAGTTTTAGGTTGTTGGAGGTACCCGCTGTTAAGGTCTCTGTCCACCATGTCCAGATAGCTCTCTGAGCCTGGCATAAAATGGAGGACTCCGTTTCTCAGTGAATCTTCCTCTTCTCTGCATAACCTCAACTGGAGAGTATCTCTAAGCACAGATGCCTGCCTGGTCTTACTTGGAAGATCATGCTGCACAAAGCTTCCTGCAAGCGCTGCTCCTTCCTCCTGCCCGTGTGATAATTAGGAGCTGTGCTACAACCAATCAGCCCTTCCCTCCCGGAACTCTAAGAACCCTTATATATACCTTACCCCCGGAACAATAAACTGAGCTGTCTCTCTGACACTGATTCCGGGAGGCTCTTTCTATCATACTCACAGGCATTGAACTCTGCTTGCCACTCCTGCTCCCTTCACCCTTGCCAGCCAGTGACCAATGACCCGCAAGGAGATCCACAGCTGTCCCACTCGGACATGGAATCCTGGAATGCACCGAGTTTGTGAGTATCCCCACTGCGGGAACTGGCATTGACCATCCTGCCTAAGGACTGGTCGAGTGTTCTTTCTCTGCTTTACTTTTGGTCTGCGCCTTCACTAGGAACCGGATATGGTTTGCGGACAAATGAAGCTTCTCAGTCAGGGCAATTCCCTGACATCCCCCTAATCCTTTTTAGGGACATGGCAGCCTGAGTGGACGTGGGCAATAACCTTTTGCCTCTCTTTAAAACCTGGCACCGCAGCAACTGGTTAAAAGTCCCTAGTAAGGTTGCCAGTCTCTTAAATCTACAAGCAGCCCTGTGCTTATTGGTGCATTTTCAATCCCCTGCTGTTGGATTTGCCAGTGACAACACTTCCTCTCTTTTCTATAATGGAATTCAACATCACATTAGAGGGATTTCCAGATTCAGTCCCTTGGAGCCTTACTTAAATCAAAGGCCTTAAACGTCTCCCAAAAGGAGAGCTTAAAATTTTTGGTGTGAGGTGCTTCAATTCAAACCATGGGTCCTGTCAATGAATATTTCCCATCCTGATGTCTAGACCGGCGTTGCCTACCTGGCTAATAAAAAGGAAGTCCAGGAAGGCTACCTTGTGCCCCCTTCTCCTTCCTCCCTGTGATAGCTACCATAGCAGTGCATAGGGAAACCCCCCAAGCTTGAGGATGACCCATTAGAGGAAAAAACACAGGAGGACAAAGTGGGAGACTCTAATGAGGAAGACCCTGAGGATTGTCCCGTGGCTGATTTAGCTGCTCTAGAAAACGAAATTGATTTAATCAGACAGAAGTTACTCCCCAACCCACA
>JADRCD010190236.1:0-10000 GCA_019843815.1 Montemys delectorum
CTAGTCTTTTGAACTAGGTCAGATTACTCAGTCTTGGGCAATCTGGAGTTCTGATTTAGGTCTCTGTGTGTGGGTTCCAGCTGAGGGTACACTTTAGCTGGTTCTGCCCCACTTTAGGCAACAGATGTGGGTTAAAAAATGGTGTTCTGCTCAGGCTTGGGCCGCTGGGCAAGGCGGGAGGTGGAAAGGCTGACTACAAGGATGCCAGGACTCTCCTCCCCACGGAAACCAGCCAGAGCTCTCTCTTCCTGCCCTTTTTCTTTCACTCCGGGCCAGAGCCCACCTGAGAGGCCCACAGCTCTTCTGTAGCATTCAGCAGCATCTGTGGTGCCCAAGATCTAGCACTAGTGGTCTCCAGCCTCAGGGCAGGTCCAGAGACCTTGAGCCAATTCCAGCAGGTCTGCAGGGGACCTGAGACTGCACAGTCCCCACCCCTGGAGCAGAGTCCCTCAGCTTCTCAAACTTCTTGAGTCTGCCTCATCCAGTGGCCTGAGCCCTGAGCAGAGCAGATGCAGGACACCATTTTTACCCCACAGTTTAATGTATTAGTTTAATGTAATGTACTGTAATTTACAAATTCCTGAATAAAGAATTTAGAGAAAAAAAAACATGCTTTCAACATAACAAAAGTTCAGTTCTGATCATAAGTAATCATTTATAAAACATTTCACCATGGAGCTGGAGATGTTGCTCTGTGGTTAATAGCATGTGCTGCTCTTGCAAGGGACCCAGATTCATTCCCAGCATAACATCGTGGCTCATAACCATCTGTCCAGTTGCAGGGGATCCTATGCCTTCTTCTGGCCTCCAGATACCATAAATGTGGTCCACAGACTCTCATGTGTGCCTGCATACCATTCATCACCATTTCAATTCTTTTCTGTACTCTTTCACTTCTTCTCTTCCATTTTCTTCGTTCCATGTCTCCTTTATCTTATCCACTAACCATTTCGACACTGACCCCAAATAATACTTAACTGCATAGCTTTCTTCATTAGATTTGCAAGTTCCTATTTTGTAGAAGTCCTAAGTTTGTGAGGGGTTGCTCATTTAAGTGAATGTCTATATCCCGTATTGTTTAACATTGCTGCTGATAGATCCGTTTACTTTGTTTGCTGATTCACCTAAGGATTGAGGTGAGAAGAGGAGGCTAATCAACGATAAAGCTGAAAATAATATACAAGCCAAAAAATGTGCGAATCAGCCCAAAAGCACAAGAAACTGAAAAATGCAGAGCAACACAATTCCACGAAAGCACCATAATTTTTCAAAAGAATGAATTCAAATACAGTGAAATAAATAACATCTTAGATAAAGGCTTCAGAAGTTCACAAATATAACTGACCAATGACCTCAAAGATGACACAAACAGTCAGCCGCTCAGAGGAAAACCTAGCAAACTGGATGAGAAAACAACCATATGGATGAAAACGTATACCGGAAATGAAGATTTTCATTAACTAAGTTAAAAACAAAATGAAAAACATAGGCGACAGAGTTAAACAATCACACAAAAAAAGAATACCAAAGATAAGGACAAGATCAAAGAATATGTCATTCATCACACATGCGAATATGATCACAGCCTCCAAGAACTCTGGGATAAAATCAAGAGGACAAACATGGGACTAGGGACATGGTTCCATGGGGAAAGCACTTACCACACAAAATCAGAGTTCAGATCCCCAGCACCTCTGTAAATGCCAAGTCTGCATACTATACATGTGGAGGCCTCTTCTCTAATCTCAACTCATGGAAGGTAGAAACAACGAATTGTTAGAGCCCATTGGCTAGCAAGACTATCTGAATTGGTAAGCTCTGGATTCAGCTGAAAGACCCTGCCTCAGTATATAAAGCAGAAAGCAAGCAAGGGAAACATACATCGACCTCAGGCCAACACAAACAGTAGCACACATATTTGCTCACAAACATCTGAACACATTAACACACATAATATGGAATGTGTATATCCTTGCTACAAAAAAGGAGAGCCCAAACCTAAGAATCCACAGACTGGGTGAACCAATGATAAACACATAGACAAATAGGACCCATTCAATAGAAATACAGTGGAAAATGTCTCGGATCTTGACCAAAAAGTAGAAACCTAAACATTAGAGGTATTTAGAATCCAAATCCACATGATCAGAGAAAAATCTCTCCATGATAAATTATAGTCAAGATTTCAAAATACAAAACAAATAAGCAATGTTAAAAGCTGTAAGAGGAAAATGCCAGGTTACCTACAAAGGCAAATACACAAATAATATAAGATTTCTCATCAATTCTAAGAGCATAAAATTACATGGTCAAGACCTTGTTTAGGGAGTTTGTAACCACCAAGGCAACAATGCAGAAGATTCTTTTTAAAATGCTCTGTATGAGAAGGAGGAAGAAATACACTCCCAATAAGGACACCATGGGAAAAAAAACAGATACAATTTGTGAAAGGGGAAGATGAACAGCTATCCTACATGGTGAGCCAACACCTCCTTACCCTGGAAAAAAAGAGAAAGAAAAAATAAGTAATACTTCAAATAGCCATAATAACAACTAATAAAAGAATGAGAATTAGTACATTCTGAAGAACATATCTCCAAGTAACACAGTTCACTAATGAAGACATCTACAGGCTAAGAGTCAAAGGGCAGAAGGAAAGATAGCCAGAGAATGGAAATTAATCAAGGCTGGAAAATCTGTTCTTTTATTTGGTAAAGTTGACCTATAACCAAAACTAATTTGAAAGCAAAAGGAATGCTTTGTTGCAGTAAATATTACTTAGGGGTTTCTACCCCATCTTAGATTATTTAGTTCCCAAATAAAAGACACAAATCCTTTATAATAAGCCTTAAAGTATCAGGGTTGGGCAGATATCATGTGACGGCTCATGATCAATGATCATGCTAACTATGAGGAGTAAAAAGGCTACCTTTGCTCTGATATTTATGACTGCAGACTCACAGTTGAGAGGGAGGGACACCGAAGGCTTCTGTAACATCCCTAGATTCCCAAACTCCACTCCCTCAACCCCCCAAAAAGTAACAGCCTAGACAGGAAGCCACTGAAAAGAACTCTTAAAAAGTATGAAGGAAATGCTGAAGAGTAGCTCTCCACAATTGATAGCTTCTGGCAGACAGAGGTATGGGAGGGGAAGGGCTCAGTTTTGGTTAAGGAGCAGGCAACTGAGAGAATTTGACCATGCTCCCGCAAGTATACAGATAAAACAAAGTAGACTTGGTTTGTTTGTTTGCTTTTTGCTTATTTTCTTATTAGTTTTATTATTTCTTTGCGACGATGGGTAAAGGTGGGAGAGAAAATAGAAGGAATTGGAAGAGATTGTGATCTCAGGCTGCATGAAATAAAATTGCCAGAAAATCATTAAAACTGTAATGTGAGAAAAAAAATAGAACTACTGTGACCCAGCTATACCACTCCTGGGTATATGCCTAGGGGACTTTAAGTCATTGTATCACAAGATATTCAAATATCCATGTCAAAAGCTACAGTACTCAAAATAGCTTAGAAATAGAACCAACCTAGATGTCTATCCATACATAGATTAATAGTTAAAGAAAGTATGCTAATTATACATAGCAAAATTTTATTCAACAACCAAGAAAAATTAAATCATTACATTTTCAGGAAAATTGATATAACTGGAGATCATTATGTTAGACTGAGTAGTCAGACTCAGAAGACAAATAGGAGATATTTCTCCCCTATGTGGTATTCAAGTGTGTGTGTGTGTGTGTGTGTGTGTGTGTGTGTGTGTGCCACAAAAGTAAGAAGGAGGAGATGGTAACAAAGTAGGAGAAAAGAACAGGTAACTGATGCCCAAGCAATTATTTTCATTGTAGTTTATAACTGTAATTTTGTTACTGTAGTGAATCATAATGTAAATATCTGATATGCAGGATGGTTTTGTCATTTGACCCACAAAAGGATTGGGACCCATATCTTGAGATCCACTGTCTTGTAGGAGAAAGTAAGTGAAATTAAGTCAAAGACTAGAGCCAGGGTCACACAGCTTACTGCCTTTGAGGAAGCCTGACTCTTGCTGTGTTTCTACTGAAGAGTCACTTGTAGAGAATAGAAATGTTTTGCTCATTTTTCCCATGAATGTATCCTGTACCCCAAATTATTAGTACAGATGTGGTATTTCTGTACATTCCAGAATGAGTGTATGAAAGTGTTCAGATACAAGTAAAGAGAAATTAGAAATTTTGTGCACTTATTGGATTGGAAGCATGATTGTGACTTGAGTGTGTAGGTCAAAGGCTAAGTTGTGGGAGTTAATCTTCTCCCTGCAACCTGGGATCCAGAGATTAAACTCAGGTTATCAGTCTCAGTGGGGATTGTTTTTACCTGCTGATCCACCTCAGCAGTACACAAGTTGGTTCTTTATAGCATCTTCACTATGGACCATCAGCACACCAGAAAGTTCAAAATAACAAAGACAGCCCAGATGAGGATGTGGCAAGTAATTATCCATACAAGGGAATCATTACTGTTCTGAACTTTGAGACTCACTTTGCTCTTCATCAATTGTGAGAATTTTCATGTAGAACTTTAAGCATCTCATATCTCTGATCTTTTATGAGCCCTTTAGATAAAATGAGCGTTCCAAAGTCTTAGCTTGATTGTTTTTCACTACTGTCATTATTTATTTTTAATTGAGGAAATAAGGCCAATATCAAAATTCTTTCTTCCAGACAAGGTGATATTAGCACAAATTTGAGATATCTAAGTAAACATTTGATTAAAGTATGAAAAGAGGCATTTTGAGAAGGCCTTCTAAAGCTTAACACAGCATGTGCTGTGTTCACCACAGTAGAATGGGAAAAACTTAACTTTTGTTTTCAATTATTGGTGATGGTGTATACACAAAATTTGGGAGAAAACTAAAAGTAAAACAAAAAAAGCTGGATAAGATGAAGTTACACAGCTAGTTTAAAGGGAAATGGGAAGTCAAGCAAAAGCCTTTGGACTGCTGCGTGGACTGATGTGCTAGGGTTTAAATAAACTTGGAAGATACAGCATATTATAAACTGTGACCCTCAAAGCAATAGCATTCTATTTTTAAAAATCATGGTTAGGGAAAAAAATATCATCTTTGTAAGGTTAATAGAATTAAGATTCAGCAACTTCTGAGATTCTGGAAACATTACTTTCCTTAGAAAGAAAGAGAAAAGTAATACTGTATAACCTACATTGAACACAAATTACTCAACTTATAAAAATCAGAGTTATTCAGAGTGAGAAACTAAGCTCTCAATGTGCTTGTATTTGTGTGGCCTCTGAAAGAAGTTCAGGGATCTTAATCAAGGGTACCGCTACACATTAGGAGAGACTTGGGAGCAATATTCTCTATGGTAGGATTCTTAAAGCATAAAAATAAATGTTTTTAATAATAAAAATGCCACTTACCCATCCTGTGTGCACAAAACCTGACATATGTTTTACTTATGATGAGATTATTTTCCTATTACTGACCATTAAAAGTGGTATTTATAAAAATTAAGGTTTTCTGATTTCCATCTTACTGTAATATTATCGACAAAATGTGTTCATATTTAAGATATAACATGCTGATTCAATATATGAGTGTATTGTAAAATTAAATCTACAATCAAACTCATTAAAATATCCATCACTTCATGGACTGGGGATACAGCTAAGAGCTACAGCACTTGCCTGGTGGCAGCAAGGCTTTGGTTTGATTTCCATCCCCCAAACCAAACCAAAAACGTATCCCTTGCTTCATGAGGTTACCTCTCCCACATGTGTGACACAAACTTCTCTTGGTAAATTTGATTGTTCAAATACACAGCATGTTGTTTATAACTCTACTCATGTTACTGTACATTAAGAATTAGGAACCTGAGGCTGGAGAAATGTCTCAGTGGTTAAGAAAATTGCAGAGTTGGTTCCCATCACTTGTGTCAAATCACTTATTCTAGCCTTTGCAGTCAGCTGCATGAGCATGCATATGCTCATTTCCAGACACACATGGACACCATATACAGGGATTTTTTTTTTCAATTTTTAAAGACTTCGGAACCTGCTCATCTTAACTGAAAGAACAGACCTTTGATCAAAATCTCCTGTTTCCCTGCCTACTAGTAAGCACTAGTCCATTCAGATTTGGGCCTTTATGTATCAAATATAAGTAAGATCTTATAGTGTGCTGACTAGTCTTATGTCACAAACCCGATACACATGCTAGAGTTATCTGAAAAGAAGAAACCTCAATTAAGAAAACGCCTCCATAAGATGTGGCCGTAAAGCATTTTCTGAATGAGTGAGCAATGGGGGATGACCCAACCGTTATGAATGGTGCCATCCCTGGGCTGGTGGTCCTAAGTTCTATAAGAAAGCAGGCTGAGTAAGGGGCCAGGGAAAGTATGAGATTGGCACCACAGGAGCTTGAACAGTTGCCCTTCAGAACTCAATGGATGATAAGAAAGCAAAGACAGGCCTAGAAAGTGGAACCAGATTTTGTTCTCAAGGTCCCATCCCAGTGGCCTATGTCTATCAGCCAGACCTTATCTTCCAAAATGTACGTTTCCCTCAAGAAGAGTGCCACCAGCTAGGAACAAAGATGTCAACCATGCATCTGCTGTAGACATGTTGACATGAAACTATCATAAGCCCTTGGTCCATTTGTAATCTTAGGTGTGTGTTTGTCTGTCTGGTTTTGAGTTTATGATGCTAGTTGTATGAGTTCCTATGGTTTTTGCTACAATTAATTCCTTACCAGATATTTTTTCCAGTTTCGACTTTGTTCCATTTGGTAACTCTTTCTTTTGTCCCCTGTGATTTGGATGTCGTATTAACTACCAAGACCAAAAGCAAAAATTAAAAAAGAAGGCCAAGATCAAGAGTTTCACAGTCTATAAGAAAACGAAAACTAACGGGACGGTAAAAAGTAGAATAAATGTACCCTTATCCCAGTGTGTGTGTGTGTGTGTGTGTGTGTGTGTGTGTGTGTGTGTGTGCGTCTGTCAGCACACATGTTATATGTATAACATTTGCCAGAGTGAAGAAGGTGATGGTAGAGAGCCCACATAAAATAGAGTATGGAGACTAAACATATATACTGTTAGTAAGTTGCTGTAGTGGATCCATTGGCAGCCACCACGCTAGGTAAACATTCTTAATATAAGATCAAGTGGTTATAAATTAAAGTAGCACTAAGGTACAAGATCAGAGGATTAAGCATTAGAACTTAACAATTTCTTTGAGATATGTTTGTGGTACTCAATTCATGTGTCCCAGTAGATAAGTATTTTAACCACTTCACAGCCCAATTTCCCAATCTATAAAATAAAGATTAACAAGAACAGGAAGGAGAAGGAGGAAGGAGAAGGAGAAGGAAGGAAATATGAACCTTAGAAGATTGTGAACGAAAAAGTAAAATGATACAGAAGAGATTTGTGTTTTAATCTAAGAAGTCATACAGTGGGTAAAGTAGCTCATTGTTGGTTAGTTTATTGACAACTTGACATAAGCCAGCATCACTGAGGAGAAGGGAGCTTCAACTGAGTAAATATGACACCATAGACCTGTAGTCTATGAGGCATTTTCTTGATTAATGATTCATTCGTGAAGGCCCAGGCTGCTGTGCGTAGATGCCTTACTTTTCAAACAGTCCTGGAATGAAAAGAAAAAAGCAAGGTGAGTGGGCCTCGGGAAGTAAACTGGTAAGTAGCAGTGCTCCATGGCCTCTGCTTCCGTTCCTTCCTCCAGGTCTGTGCCTTGAGTTTCTACCCTAACTTTCATTCCTGATGGGCTGTAACTGTAAGGTGAAATAATTCATTTCTCCCCAGGTTGCTTTTGCTCATAGCAATAGAACGCAAAATAGAAAAATGATAATCCAGTAAATCCTTAAAATGCAACTAGGTATTTGTACTGACTGGAGATCTTTTGGCTAATATTTTATTAAATCATTCTGTGTCATAATAATTCTAAAGTTTATATGGTTCTTTAATCTGAATTTTTCAATAGAAAGAAAAAAGAAGCAACATGCACTTGAACAAGGTTTAAATCCCCTTTTTAAATTCTCATTTTTCCAAAAAGAATTTGCAAATTCCTTACTTAACATTTGATATAAAACCAATCATATGTGTGGCTCTTGTTTTATATGGCATTTCTCAATACTAACATAAATTTTTGTTATCAATGCAGTTGATCATATTTAAAACTGAATTACCAATTGCTCTAGGTTAAAATGAATTTAGACAATATCTGCTGTAGATATACAATCAACACCAGTTCCACTTTTCATATCATTGGCTCCACGGTGTCAGACTTTACTTTTGTATATTCTATTTCTATTTTTCCAGACGCTCCTAAGATACATGAGTGTGTGAATGATTCTGCTACTGGCTTGAGAAGAGTTTGTCCTGTGTGGTGATTTGAATAAGAATGACAACTATAGGATCATATATTTATATGAATGAATAGTGCCAAGGAGTGGCACTATTTGAGGGGATTAAAAGGATTAAGAGGTGTAGCCTTGTTAGAGGAAGTTTGTCTTTGCGGATGGGCTTAGAAATTTCAAAAGTCCACTGGGCAGTGGTGGCGCACGCCTTTAATCCCAGCACTTGGGAGGCAGAGGCAGATGGATTACTGAGTTCGAGGCTAGCCTGGACTACAGAGTGAGTTCCAGGACAGCCAGGGTTACACAGGGAAACCCTGTCTCGAAAAACCAAAACAAATAAACAACAACAACAACAAAAAAAACCCAAAGAAAAGAAATTTCAAAAGTCCATGATCTAGCTCTCAGCTAGTGCTCCAGCACCTGCCTTCATGCTTCCCACCATCATGATGAAGGGCCAAACTTTGGAAACTATAAATGAGACCCCAATTAAGTGTGTTTTTTATAAAACCTGTTTTGGTCATACTGTCTTTTAACAGCAGTACAACATTGTCTAAGACACTGTAGGGAACATATTGGTCTCATACATACGAGAAAATGAAGCAGAAATGAAGCCCGATGGCCAACCCAGTCAAATCTAGCCTAGAATTAGCAGAACCCCAAGACACTTTTAGAGAAATAAATGAGAAATAAAGACTGTCTTGGGTCTTTACTGCTGTGAGCAGACACCATGACCAAGCCAACTCTTATAAATGAAAATATTTAATTGGGGCTAGCTTGCTAGTTATGAGGTTCAGTTCATTATGATCATGGTATGAAACATGGCAGCATCCAGGCAGGCATGGCAGTGGAGGAGCAGAGAGTTCTACGTACATATATTCAGAAGGCAAACACGAGAAGACTGGCACCCAAGCGGCTAGCAGGAGGGTCTTAAAACCCACTCCAAGAATGATACACTTCCTCCAACAAGGCCATATCTACTCGAGCAAAGCCACACTAATAATCTCACTCCCTGGGCCAAGCATATACAAACCACCACAAAGACAAACTGTGGCATGTCACTGATTGTTTTTATTATTCAGTGCTGATTTGAGGAATAGCTCACAGGTATGTCCGGCTGTGTCTCACAGAGTGATGTAGGTTAACGAGAGTTTACTTCTCAGTGTCATGTGTTTTAGATATTTGATCATATCATTTTACTAAGTAGGTTGACGGTTCCAGGAGTTTTGAATATGTTTTTAGTGCTATTGTTTAATAAAAGCAACTTACTGTCACTTGTGCTTTTATTTTACTTCTGTAGCCCAGTAGTATATAAACAGCACTTAACATTTAAATAAGTTTAAAATAAACTGTCTAGGCTTTTTATACTCCATGCCAAACCTAATCCTCTGTGTGTAAGCAAAAAAAAATTAATTTTTATGCTTTCATTTCCTCTTTTATTCTCTAAAAAGAGGAATGGAAAAAATGTGAGACCAGAATCACACATGACAGGCTGGGTCTACATCAGGCTGGGTCTACTGATTCACACAATCACTAAGTCTGAGGTTAAACAAATATGTTTAAGAATCAAAGGAAAATATACCATTTGGCAAAAAGGAATGCCAGACTGCCTCTTTGCAA
>JADRCD010190236.1:21024-36024 GCA_019843815.1 Montemys delectorum
TAGATAGATAGATAGATAGATAGATAGATAGATAGATAGATAGATAGGAAGAAAGAAAAGTAACTTAAAAATAATTAGGACACCACTCTGTTTATACTCCATAACTCTTGAGTCAGTGAGCCAACAGGTGCCTCTACTGCTAGACCATTTTATCTGTGTGCTTTCTCCTCTGGATCTTCTGTGTAATAACATTTTGCAAGCATCCTTTAACGTAGTGAAGTGCCTGCTGTGGTTGGTGAGTTACAGTGGCATTTTATTCCCTGGGATTTGAGTGATCTCAGCCTTCTAATATTCTGAGAGCATGTTAGTATATTGTATAAGTATATTGTATACATGGCCTCAGGTACCTTTGCAAATGATCAGAAGAGATGGTGTTTATGGAGACTCTTAGAGGATGACTTATAGCATGATAAGTCATCTTTGCTCTTTTGTGATATCCTGATACAAACTATGAATAAGGACAGTATAGCCCCCTTGTAAGCACCCCCAAATGTGGAGTGGCACTGGCGCTCAGCTCACTGAATGCCAGCAACTCAGCTCAGCTCCCAGCCACTCTTGGTGACCTCTTGGCATTCAGAGCTACTGGATCTCTGCCAGGATTGGTGGCCTGCAGCTACTTAGCAGTTCTGATCTCCTTGGCCCTGTCAGTCTCTGCCCTTGCTTACTCCCAGAAACGTGTCACCTGTCCTCTTACTGGTAGGGGCTTGCAGCTGCTGGTATTTTCTGTTCTGCAACTAGCTCAGTTCACTCTATATACAATAAAACTCCTCAGTAAAGCTTTATTGGGACCTATGCTGTAGTGGAACAGAGCAGTCAGTACGCAGAGAGATATCTCTCAGTAAAAGTAACTTTTATTCTCCTCGTGCAATTGTCTCTGAGGCTTACTCCCTCAGTTTGCTAACCTAGGCTTAGTCCTAGAATCTTCTAGCCTCTGTACAGTCTTATCTAGATCTAGAATTTTTTTCAACCATTGAAACTTACTGCTGAATACATTTACCCTTTCTTGATCCTTCCAAACTCTGGCCAGCTGGCTTAACTCATCTGTTCTGACTCAAAGTCCTCTCCAAGCTGACTGATTCAAACTGGCTTCTCTGTCAGCCTCTTGACTAAATTGCTCTGTTTGACCTTATGTAGACTTTGGCAATATATTCTAGTCTTCTGACTTCTTCTCATTCTCTCAACTATTCTGTCTTCATCTCTGTCTAGCTTGTTCTTCCTCTACAACCTGACTCTGTAACTGTCCCAGTAAAACTGCCTCTTTTTTCTCTTTACTCTGACCATCAAGTAGCTTTCTTCTCATGAGTGTTGTCATATCCTGTTCTATCAAATCTTTCTCTGGTTCATCACTTCATCTGCTACTCAGTTAGACATCACTTTCAAACATGGGTGTTTCTTTTATAAGCTAAGTTTACCTTCATTTTGGAGGATTAAAGTTGCATGCCAAAGACTTGTCTGTATTCCAGCTAGAGTAGCCATGTTGCTGGATTAAAATCCTTCTTGGAGATATATTCCAAACAGAGCCAATGTCTTAGAGGATTGCTAATACTTCTGGCACACATACACAGGCTTTTGTTGACAAACCAAAAAAATGTTTTGATTCCACAATTATCTCCTGTTTTAAGTAGGCAGGACAGATGGATTTTCACCAGGGAGTCCACACTTCCTCACTATTGTACTTTACAATGCTTTGATGAAGAAAATATTTTTAGAAACTTCCTGCTCTATTGAATGATGTTGTAAATTTATGGGTAATATAACACAAACTATGTATTTTTTTTTCATTTTCGAGTAACTCAAAATGAATTGTGCTCTAACTACCATCTCAGTGGCTTAGAATATTAAAAGCTTGTGTTTCACTCAAGCCATATGTTCACTGCATATCAACAAGTTAGTTCCCTGAAGAGCTATACAACAAGGCATGTTTACAGTGCGCTACTATCATGGCAATTGTCTGTTACTGAAGCAGAAGGAGGAGAGATCCTGAGCATGTACACCATGGAAATCATGTGTCCTTGAGCTTACTAATCACAGACTCTCTGAAAGCAAGAGTGCAGAAAAGAAACCACCTAAATGGCTGTTCCATGGGTGGGCCTGCCCTTGACGGGTGTTTACAGTTTTCCTTCAGACCTAATACCCCCTAGCACTAAGGGAGCTGAGAATGAAATGCTTTCTGTCATGAATGAATAGTGAACTATTCTTAATAATGTTATTGGTCTGGGGTTGCTCATATTTACCAGTCTGACAATTAATAAATTTTTAAAAAATAAGAGGCTTTATTAAATTACTGTCTAGGACCATGGATACTGGCTAGGCCCACACCTAAAACTCATGATCAGAGTTATAGTACATGAACAAGAGCCCCCAGAGACTCTGCTAAGATGATGATTAATTACTACATGATATTATGTGAGTATACAATCTCTCTCTCTCTCTCTCTCTCTCTCTCTCTCTCTCTCTCTCTCTCTTTCACACACACACACACACACACACACACACACACACTAAAAATAAGTTTATTTTAAGTAAGCCCATTATAAAATTCAAATTTCTGACATAATTTCCTGAGGTAAAATTGCTCTAAACAACAGATAAATACATTTCACATACAGTCTTTATTTTATATTTTGCTTTACTTGAACTTTTGACCGGTGAATTCTTTTAAGACTGAATCCAAACTCTAATTTGTTCTGTATTATGTTGCTGCATCATCCAATCCTGGGACTCTGTCCATATTTCCAGCCGGTACCCCATTACCTCTCAACATGTGTCATTCCAGCCAAACTGATAAATTTCTTTGCCAAGAAACAACATCTCTTTGTGCTTAAGGTTTCTATGAGCTGGACATACCTCATTTCCTCTTCAGCTCTGTTTTGCTTATAATCAAATTCCTCAGAATTCACTTCGGTTTTCTTCAGTTCCTAAAAGCTTCCTACACTGCTGTATTCACAGAACTCAGTCTACTTCCTAATGTTACAGGAGGCCCCAGAGAGGACCACTCAGATCCAGTTTATACCCTTCTGAAAGTCTTTATTCCAGCTGGATGGAATACACTCAGGTAAATACTCAGGACCCAAGTGTAGCACTGAGTGTTTAGAGCAAGGGGCTTTTAAGGACAAAAACAATATTTTGGTACCTTATTTGATAGTTGTATGGAGAGGTTTTGTGCAAGTGACCAGTTTAACAGAAGCAAAATTAGCTAGGACATCATGACCTCAGTTTCCTCAAGTTCTTGGGTGATTTTCCATGAGATTCTCCATCAAGGAGATCAAATTCTAGTTAAAGATGAGTTGGCCTCAACAATAATACAAGCTGAAGAGACCTCTTTACTGTCTTGCCCTGTCATACCTAATTACCTTATTCCTAATGTTAATTTTCTATTTTTAGATTGTCAGATTTACAGCAATTTATGTTTTCCCACAAATATACTGAAAAGTTGCAAAATAATTTTAAAGGTCTTCATATTTCAGCTACATGCTTCTAGTGTTAGTAAGTTCAGAATAGTAGTGAGCTCAAGCTGTGGTGGCAAGGAGACAAATGGCAATATGTCAAGAGGAAACTTTCAGGAGTGATGTGTCTGACAGTGTTTTTATTTAGTTGACAAGTTTCTATAAACCCGTCTATAAAATGTAGCATTCACACAATGGAAAAAAATTACATTTTTATTTCAATCTTAATCCCAATAATGTATTAGCAGGATAGATGTGACCAATATGGTCAGGTAGATTTTCAAATATGAAATCAGATTGCGTCTCCACTATCATCATTTCCTATACTACACTGATGATCGCAACACTTGGCTTTATCACAGTGATTATCCAAAACCTACAGATATATAAGTGCAATTAAAACCACAGTTGAAGTATGAAGTTTCCCATGTTAATAGCTCATGATGGTATCCAAGGAAAGTTTCCATTTTCCTCAGAAACATAATTTCAATATATCATTCAGAAAACCTAGGTGCACACTGAGGTCCTAAATAAGATACTCAATGTAAAGATACAACTTTCTGGTTGGGCTAAAAATCCCTGAAGGAAGTATGGAGCTTTCTGTGTCTGCACAAAGAAGCTAGGGAAGCAAGATTCGTTGACTGTTTATAGCAAAATGGGAGAAAAGATGGAGGTATATGCTCTAGACTGAGGTTCCAGGCTTTCTCTGGGTGATGTTTACATGACCCAGCTGTTTCATCATCTTCAGAAACCATGATAAATTCAGCCAAAAGACAACTTCTATTTGCTTTCTACTACTCCCTAGACCTTATACTTTTTGGAGACTGTTTTAAATTTCTGAGAAAAGATTGATTTCAGTATAAAACTTTGTGTCTGGACTCCTCCAGAAAACAGAACTGAGGTGAGAGTGCTCAGTCTAAGCTGTATTGTAGGCAAACCTCAAATCACCCATATCAAGGTCCAAACTGAAGTTTTGAGTATTTTCCCCACAAGAAATAAATATTGGCTCATTTCCTTTGTATTTTATATCCCTGCTTCAGGCTACTGCTAATTTCTATAAACAACAAGACTCCAAAATCATTCCTTTCCTTGACCTTGCTCTACATTACCATGCATGTGTATGTACACACTTATTTCTGCATGCATAAACACACATATGTATGTATATATCTATAAAGTATCTATACAACAATGACATGTTGTTGATTATCTATAGTCTTTTGCCCCTCCCAATAAAGCTATTTTTTATATAAGGTCTAATTCATTTTCATTTTGCCCAACCCATCCTCGTACACTCAGTTTGGAGAATGGTACATGTTACACAATAGTAGTTCAATAAACAAAGGTTTTTAAAAGTCCTAGAATGTAAAAACAAAATCATGATTCAATTGGGAAAAAGATAGAATTTATTTATTTTGGATACCTAAGATTTCAAAACACATATTTCATATACATTATATATGGACACTGTCATAAATGATACCCATGGAAGTAGAGGATTAAAAAAAAAAAGCAAAAGATGGCTTTCAAGAATCAAGGTGAAGATCTCATAGAGAAGAACAAAATTCCAAGGGAAATTCTAAGGATAGAACTTCACAGAGAATGTATCAGGCTGCAGCTATGAAATGGAGACTGAAACCAGGAGTTTTGTCTTGAGAGATAGTTACAGGAAAATGATTTTCCTAATAATTATATTGTAGTTGGTTGAACGCATTAATGGGGATGGCTCATATGGATATACCAGGTGACTCTATATTATTTAGAATTACTGAAGAAGATATAAGAATTAAGCAAACAGGGACAAGTCATAAAAATATGAGGAAGCCTGGAATGCCCATTAAGCTTAAAGTCAGGAAGCTTCAAAAAGAGTTTACTGATCAAACATCCGTCCTCAGGAGATGCCCTAATTGCAGGGAGTAATGCCTGGTTCCAGGAAACGTCCCCAGTAGGAGGTGGATCTGCCCCCACCCCTTCTATGTGAAACAGGTATCTCTTCTTCACCTGGAGAACAAAGGTCAATGGACTCAAAAGACAATGGGCTCCACCAATGCAAGATAACCAACTCATGCTGTAAATCTATGTTCTAGAAGGGTATAAAAAGTGTGTGCTGTTGTTCCTTGGGGTCACCTTTACCCCAATTGCTTTGTGGGATGACCCCAGTATACTGGATCATTAATACCTCTTGCTTACTGGATCGATCTCCATCTCTGTGTCTTTGTGAGTGGGACGCTTTTGGACGTAAGACTCGGCTCTCTGAATCTTATAAAGAACTTTAAAACTGCAAATGCTGTAGTTGGTAGAACAGGACTAGAATTTATAATAAAGCATTACTTTGTGTTAATATTAAAATCAATGAAAATTGTTGATTTTCAAAGGGAAATAATCTACAGAATCATAAAGGTTCATACAGGGTTCTAGATGTCCATATTCATAAACACCTTGAAACAGTATTCTAGAATGAAATATCCTAGACCCTCTGGGAGATAAAGTTGCCAGTGAAGCTGGTTTTCCCATAAACCTAAGCAGAAAACAAGGCCATATAGCTTCCCTCATTCCTGGAAAGACTAATGACTTAAAGAGAGAGAAAGAAGGGAGTAGAGGGAAGGAGGGAATAAGGGAGGAAGGGAGGGGGGAGGAAGAGGTAGAGAGAGAGGGAGGGGGAGAAGGAGGGAGAGAGAAACTACTCTGGTTCTTAAATCTACTGGTTCATATATCTAAAAAGTAGAAATAAAGAATCAATTGAAACATATCACTTAAAGTCATTTGTAATGAATTCATCCTGAATGAACCTACTTAACATAGAGAGCGTAAATTAAATATTTAAGCCCATTTCTTTTTTTTTTTGAAAATTTTTTATCAGATATTTTCTTTATTTACACGTCATGTGATTTCTCCTTTCCCAGTTTCCCCTCCAAAAAAACAAAACAAAACAAAAAACAACAAGAACAAACCCCTGTTGCCTCCCCCCCTTCCCATGCTTGTCACCCCACACTCTCCCACTTATTGGCCCTGGCATTCCCCTACACTGGGGCACAGAACCTTCACAGGGCCAAGGGCCTCTCCTTCCATTGATGACTGACTTTGCAATCCTCTACTATATACATGCTGCCAGAGCCATCAGTTTACTCCTTGGTTGGTGGTTGAGTCCCTGGGAGCTCTGAGGAGTACTAGTTAGTTCATATTATTGTTCGTCCTAAGAGACTGCAAACCCTTAAGCTCCTTTGGTCCTTTTTCTAACTCCTTCCTTGGGAACCCTGTACTCAGTTCAATGGATGGCTGTGAGCCTCTACTTCTGTATTAGTAGGGGACTGTCAGAGCTTCTAAGGAGACAGCTATATTGGCTGGATTGTCCTTCCTTCAGCCTCTGTTCCATAGTTAGTCTCTGCAACTCCTTCTGTGGGTATTTTGTTCCCCCTTTTAAGAAGGAATGAAGTGTCCACATTTTGGTCTTCCTTCTTCTTGAGTTTCTTGTGGTTTGTGGGTTATTCTTTGTGTATTCCGAACTTCTGGGCTAATAACCACTTATCAGAGAGTGCATACCATGTGTGTTCTTTTGTGATTGGGTTACCTCGCTCAGGATAATATTTTCCAGATCCATTCATTTCCCTAAGAATTTCATAAATTCATCATTTTTAATAGATGAGTAGTACCCCATTGTGTAAATGTACCACAATTTCTGTATCCATTCCTCTGCTGAGGGACAGCTGGGTTGTTTCCAGCTTCTGGCTATTATAAATAAGGCTGCTATGAACATGATAAAGCATCTTCTGAGTATATGCCCAGGAGTGGTATAGCTGGGTCCTCTGGTAGAACTATGTTCAATTTCCGGAGGAACTGCCAAACTGATTTCCAGAGTGGTTGTACCAGCTTGCAATCCCACCAGCAATGAAGGAGTGTTCCTCTTTCTCCATAACCTCTCCAGCACCTGTTGTCACCTGAGTTTTTTATCCTAGCCAATCTGACTGGTGTGAGGTGGAATCTCAGGGTTGTTTTGATTTACATTTCCCTAATGATCAAGGATGTTGAACATTTCTTTTTTTTTTTTTTAATTAGGTATTTTCTTTATTTACATGTACATTTTCCCTTTCCCAGGTTCCCCTTCAAAACAAACAAATAAACAAACCAAAACAAGAACAAACCCCTTTTGCCTCCCCCTTCCCCATGCCTGTCACCCCACCCTCTCCCACTTATTGGCCCTGGCATTCCCCTACACTGGGGCACAAAACCTTCACAAGGCCGAGGTCCTTTACTCCTATTGATGATCGAATTTGCAATCCTCTACCTGCTGCCAGTACATTCAATCCCACCCTGTATAGTCCTTGATTGGTGGTTGCTTCTCAGTCATTCAGTATTTATCAGTTGAGAATTCTTTGTTTAGCTCTGTACTCCATTTTTAATAGAGTTATTTGGTTCTCTGGAGTCTAACTTCTTGAGTTCTTTGTATACATTGGATATTAGCCCTCTATCAGATATAATATTGGTAAAGATCTTTTCCCAATTTGTTGGTTGCCGTTTTGTCCTATTGACAGTATCTTTTGGCTTACGGGAGCTTTGCAACTTTATGAGGTCCCATTTGTCAATTCTTGATCTTAGAGCATAAGCTATTGGCGTTCTGTTCAGAAAATTTTCCCTTGTGCCTATGTGCTTGAGGTTCTTCCCCACTTTCTTTTCTATAAGTTTCAGTGTATCTAGTTTGATGTGGAGGTCCCTGATCCACTTGGACTTGAGCTTTGTACAAGGAGAAAGGAATGGATCGATTTGCATTTTTCTACCTGTTAACTGCCAGTTGAACCAGCACCATCTGTTGAAAATGCTGTCTTTTTTCCACTGTATGGTTTTAGCTCTTTTGTCAAAAATCAAGTGACCATAGGTGTGTGGGTTCATTTCTGGGTCTTCGATTCTGTTCCATTGATCTACCTGCCTGTCACTGTACCAATACCATGCAGTTTTTATCACAATTGCTCTGTAGTACAGCTTAAGGTCCAGGATTGTGATTCCACCAGAGGTTCCTTTATTGTTGAGAATAGTTTTGGCTATCCTAGGTCTTTTGTTATTCCAGATGAATTTGCAAATTGCTCTTTCTAAGTCTGTGAAGAATTGAGTTGGAATTTTGATGGGGATTGCATTGAATCTGTTGATTGCTTTTGGCAAGATGGCCATTTTTACTATATTAATCCTGCCAATCCATGAGCATGGGAGATCTTTCCATCTTCTGAGATCTTCTTCGATTTCCTTCTTCAGAGACTTGAAGTTCTTGTCAAACAGATCTCTTACTTGCTTAGTTAGAGTTACACCGAGGTATTTTATATTATTTGTAGCTATTGTGAAGGGTGTTGTTTCCCTAATATCTTTCTCTGCCTGTTTATCCTTTGTGTAGAGGAAGGCCTCTGATTTCCTTGAGTTAATTTTTATATCCAGCTAATTTGCTGAAGTTGTTTATCAGGTTTAGAAGCTCTCTGGTGGAATTTTTGGGGTCACTTAAGTATACTATCATATCATCAACAAATAGTAATAACTTGACTTCTTCCTTTCCAATTTGTATCCCTTTGATCTCCTTTTGTTGTCTAATTGCTCTGGCTAGGACTTCAAGTATAATATTGAATAGGTAGGAAGAGAGTGTGCAGCCTTGTCTAGTTCCTTATTTTAGTGGAATTGCTTCAAGTTTCTCTCCATTTAGTTTGATGTTGGCTACTGGTTTTCTGTATATTGCTTTTACTATGGGCCTTGAATTCCTGATCTTTCTAAGACTTTTATCATAAAGGGATGTTGGATTTTGTCAAATGCTTTCTCAGCATCTAATGAGATGATCATATGGTTTTTTTTCTTTGAGTTTGTTTAGATAGTGAATTACGTTGATGGATTTCCATATATTGAACCATCCCTGCATCCCTGGGATGAAGCCTACTTGATCATGGTGGATGATCGTTTTGATGTGTTCTTTGATTCGGTTTGCAAGAACTTTATTGAGTATTTTTGCATTGATATTCATAAGGGAAATTGGTCTGAAGTCTTCTTTCTTCGTTAAGTCTTTGTGTGGTTTAGGTATAAGAGTAATTGTGGCTTCATAGAAAGAATTGGATAGAATTGGGTACATCTATATATATTTATATCTATCTATACCTTCTATAATATATCTAAAAATTAGAAATAAAGAATCAATTGAAACATATCACTTAAAGTCATTTGTCATGAATTCATCCTGAATGAACCTACTTAGCATAGAGAGCATAAATTATACATTTAAGCCTATTTCTAAAAATACTACCCTAAGATCTTTTTCTAAAGTCTATGAGCACTTCAGCTACTGTGTCAACATCTAATATGCTTAATAAAGAATTCCCAATACAATACACAAACCACAAGAAACTCAAGAAGAAAGAAGACCAAAGTGTGGATACTTTGTTCCTTCTTAAAAAGAGGAACAAAATACCCATGGAAGGAATTTCAGAGACTAACTATGGAGCAGAGATTGAAGGAAGGACAATCCAGAGACTGCTCCACCTGGGAATCCTTCCCATATTCAACCATCAAATCCAGACACTATTGTGGATGCCAGCAAGTGCTAGATAGATAACAGGAGCCTGATATCAGAGTCTCTGACAGTACATGACTAATGAAGTACAGGCTCACAGCCATCCATTGGACTGAATACAGGATCCCCAATGAAGGGGCTAGAGAAAGGATGCAAGGAGTTGAAGGATTTGCAACCCCTTAGGACGAACAACAATATGAACTAACTAGTACCCTCAGAGCACCCAGGAACTAAACCACCAACCAAAGAGTACACATTGTGGGACCCATGGCTCCAGCAGCATACGTAGCAGAGGATGGCCAAGTCAGTCATCAATAGGAAGAGAGGCCCTTGGCCCTGTGAAGGTTCTATGCCCCAGTATAGGGGAATGCCAGGGCCAGGAAGCCGGAGAGGGTGGGTTGGTGAGCAGGGGGAGTGGGGAGGGAAAAGAGGTTTTTTGTTTGTTTTTGGTTTTTTTTTGTTTGTTTATTGTTTTTATTTTATTTTATTTTTTCGGAGGGGAAACTGGGAAAGGAGATATCATATGACATGTAAATAAAGAAATTATCTAATAAAAAAAAAGAATTCCCAAATCAAATTTTAGCTTCTAATTAATTTTTGTAGAAGTTTTTAGGAAGTGTTGGAGAAAGGATAATCCTGGGATGTACGGCTAGGTACATCATTCAGACCATCCAAATATTTAATAAATTGAATTGAAAACTCTACATGTAAAATTTCTCATTTTTCTGACCATAATTTCAAAGGTTCCCGAGGCTATAAGAACTCAAAAGTCATTCAAGAGTTAAAAAATATTGATTTTATCACACTAAGTATAGATTCAGACAAATTCAAATTAACTTGGAATCTTTTTAAATTCTTTTTGTGGAGCTATTATGAATATTTTACATTTTATATTTTTTTTTAAAGAGAAGGTAATAAATACCACAAAAAAAGTAGCATGTAACTAATACTGAACTCTTCCAAACAGCAGAACAGAAAATATGTACACTCTTCCTTTTGGTATGACCTTGATATATATGAGATATTGATATATATAATATATATATATCAATATATATGAGACTCATATTTATATTCATATATATATGAATTGACTATCAGTCATTAATGTCTCCTTGTTGCTATAAGAATTATGTTTGCTTTCATTATTCTTTTAGCTATTAATCCCTTTCACATTGCTTCTCCTATATTTAGTAGCAGTTAAGAAAACTTGTTTGTTTTAAACAATCATCAGCCAAGTCCAGTTTGTAACTGTGGTAAGGGCATTAACAGAGCACCTCTAGGACTTGAAGGTAGATAATAAGATAGCACCATATCTACAAGTTTTATCATAGAAAAAATTCATTAATTTTTTTTTGCCTAAACTTGTCTGCCCTTTAACAGGGTTCAAATCAAGTAAAATTCTAATTTATCCAAACAGCTGCTCCCTCTTTTTCAAAGCTTTTATTTCCATAACAATTAGACCCTCTCTCCTGGACCTTGAAGTTCCTCTAACCAAGCATAGACTCACTTGGTTTAGTACTCATCTTTGAATTGCTGTTCCTTAGTCCAAAAGAGAGAGTGGCTCCCAGACACCCTGGAAATAGCCCAGAAAACATCTGCAGAGAGAAGCACACACCTAAGCAGCAGTGCAGGCTCATGGCCTTACTATGCTTTCAGCAGGCTGGAGTAGCGCTTACTGCTGATTAATCCTGCCTTTTAGAACAGCAGTAGAAACAGAAAGGATTTACCACTAGTAATCTCAAGAGTAAACTGCAAAAGCCTCTGACCACCACAACACAATTTCTCAGAATTAAGATGATAATATAGTCGAATTCTATAGAACCTCAAGTAATCCAGAGGAGACGCTTTAAACATCATCATGTGTGGTACCACATGCTGGGTAAGCATGCCTGCTTCCCATTCCATCTGCTAACCTCAGCTCTCACGAGGCATGTCATTTCACAGAGTTACAAAAAAATGAGAATTGTGTTTGTAAAAAAGTCATTAATAGTTAATAATCTCAAGAGATACCAAAAAAAAAAGCAAGTTTAAACATTGCCTACTGTTGACCCTTGAAAAAAAAATAAAACAGTTGTTTTTGAAAGCATAAAATACTCATATAATAAAATCTAAACGTCCTCATGTGCTTAACAAGCCATTACTTATGGAGACAGTAATGACTACTTGATAGTTTCCTGCTGAATGACGACACTTCTCAGCTTGGGGTCAGGCCAAGCAATTTCAAATGGAAGGCAACATCCCATCCCCTTCTGTAGGCATTTTGGCCATCCACACATGTGACTAACAAAAGTACCTTCTGACCATGAATAAGCATGGCCTTGCCTAAGATGAGAACAAATTCCTCTTTCTTTCTGCTTTCTGTCTCCCTACAGCTTCCTTAGCAATCTAACCAGATACTGAAAGGAAATGAGAAATCTGAGCCTACTATCTGCCCAATCTCATCCTTGGCTCTCTTATACTCCCTGGCCCCAGGCAGTTTCTCTTTGGTCGCTTTCTCTTTTCACTCTCTGTCTCTGCCCTTTCTCTCTCACCCTTACACAGTCTGATCTTAAAGGCAGGAAGCTTTATTGCGTTCAACCAGAACATGCATGCAACATAGCAAACTTCAAGAACAAATCTGTCGGACCTAACTCAGTCAGGCAGTGATGGCTCATGCCTTTAATCCCAGCACTTGGGAGACAGAGGCAGGTAGATTTCTGAGTTTGAGGCCAGCCTGGTCTACAGAGTAAGTTCCAGGATAGCCAGGGCTATACAGAGACACCCTGTAAAAATGGGGGGAGGGGGAAAAGACCCAACTCAGAGGTTCCCCAATTAAATATGAGGCACAATGGAGGTCCATTTGCATTGAGATTCACTTGTTGAGAGACTCCAAGAGATTTCCACTGGCTAAGATTGGGTGAAAATTCCTGGAATTCTCCACTCACCAATAGTAGGAAATTTTGAGAATCTTCTACTGGCCCTGCAATATTAAGAGCTAGATTTTGTAGGGGCAAAGAATGCCCCCCTTTCCAGTCTATTTGGTCAAATCCAAGATTTGGGGAGTACTCAAGATGGCTGGACTTGACTCCTGTTTTTGCCTTTGTCTTTTATTTATTCCAAATTTTCTATAGAATCGAAACTGGTTACTTCCTTCTACCTTTCAATGCAAATTTGACCTCAAAATACATCACACAAATGGCCACTGCTGATCCAGATTTGGAACTTTCAATTTTTAACGTCTAGACGGATTTAAATAACTCCATAAGACAGAATGGCAGCATGGTCTGAGGCCTCCTACCCATAAAACTCTCAGCTCACTTGGATCCTTTACAAGGCTCTGGCTCACAGTCATGCTCAGGGCCAGAACTAGTTTGCTTTATACTTTTGGTTGACCTATGCTTCTGCTTCTATGAGCGTGAAAAATACTGTTTTTATCTTTACCATCCCAGAAGTATGTTATGTCACAGTCTGTAAGTTTGGTTTAAAAAGGCTGCCTCACAGTCTGGAGAGAGGGCTCAGTGGTTAAGAGCATTGACTGCTCTTCCAGAGGTCCTGACTTCAATTCTCAGCAACCACATGGTGGCTCACAACCATCTGTCATGGGATCTGATGCCTTCTTCTGGTGTGTCTGAGGACAGCTACGGTGTACTCACATACATTAAATAAAATAAATCTTTTTTTAAAAAAGGCTGCCTCAGCATCTGTGTGTGTGCATGTTTGTTTTTAAGTTTTTATTGATTCTTTGTGAGTTTCACATCATGCACCCCAGGTCCACTCCTCTCCCCATTCCCTCCTATCGGTCCTTTGCCTATGCCACCCTCCCCCCTCCAAAAAATAGAAAACACACAAACAAAATAAACAAAACGAAACATAAAAAACCCTCTAGTTATGGAAGCCGTAGTGTGTCTCAGTGTGTCCTATAGCATACCCCTCTGTCCATACATCGTCACTTGCAAATGTTCATTACAAGGTGCCCGATTTGAGGTCTCTGGCTTCTGTGACATCATCCATATTGGATCGTCACTGGGACTCCTCCTGATTAACCTGTTGTTGCCCTGTGTCATGAAGATCCTACAGCTTTGAATCAGTAGGACTGGCCCTTTCATGCACAGTTCACAGACGATGTAGATTTTGGGATGGGCCAACTCAAAGCCCTAGATCTGGGCCTTGCTGAGCTGGTCATCGTGCTGGCTCTCCCCTATCCTGGCCACCAGCACTCACCACCTCTCCAGCACTGTTCTGGCTAGGCCACCCAATGCCTCTATTGGAAGGAAACAGGTCAGCTTTCCTGCTCTCATGCCCTTCGGGTCAGCTTCCCCACACCTACACCTCCAGAGCCTGCTCTACTGTACTGCCTAGTCACTCTCCCAAATGCTGCAGCCAGCAAGGGGCTGGGATAGGTCACTTGCTCTCACACCCTCCACTCTGGCTCATCCATTCATGCCTTCACTATCAAGGCCAGCTCCACTCTGTTGCCCTGGCAAGGCACAGGACCTATTCTCCCAAGTGCTACAGCCAGTGAGAGGCAAGACTTACTGTCCCGCTCTTATGACCTCAAAGCCAGCACTTCTGACTACTAACTGTAGTTGGTAAGAAGGGAGAAAAGCGGCTGGAGTGAGTTCCAGGACAGCCAGGGCAATACAGAGAAACCCTGCCTCAGGGAGAAAAAAAAGGGGGGGGGGAAGAAAAGCATCACCCATGTACCCATTCCACCTGACCACAGATGAGTGGTGGTGTCAGCTCTCCCATGTTCTTGCCCTCCAGGCCAGCTCACCCTTAAGCTCCCTGTCAGTGCCAGCTCCAGGAGCTGCCTGCCCAGGAGAGATATTGTCACTGATGAGAGGTGGGGCCAGCTCTCCAGAATTCCAGAATACCACAGCCAGTGATGGGGAGGGCCAGTTCTGCACAGCCCCCGGACATCCACATGGTCCCAGCAGCTGGCCAGACCGGGGACACCCTTATGACAGCTATAGTTCAGTCCCTGCTGTTACATACATAGCCAGGCACACCCAGCCCTCAGGGAAACAGGGGTTGGGACTT